>MU159466.1:52750-129086 GCA_015888305.1 Antheraea pernyi | reverse complement strand
AGGACAGGCAGGAGGAGGCAGCGCTTTGCCCAACTCCTCCTGCCACCGTAGCCGGACCTGAGGGGATGGGCCGGGGGGCCCATTTCCTCATTGCACAGGTCCGGCGGACGAGGGGGGGCAGCCGGTGTGTGCCCGGTCTGCTCCTCTATAGGTAGGAGCCCGGCGATCACCTTCCGCCGGGTGGACCGTGGGGGTGGCTCTACAAGGTTGATTAGCTTGTTCGATCCCTTGCCGCCCCCACAAAACGGTCTCTCGGTACACCGTGGGGTTTTAGTCTGTGTGAGTCAGACATAACCCACCCTCTCCCCCGGGAGGGTGGCGTATCCATAAGGGATTTCCCCACAATAAAAAAAAAAAAAAAAAAAAAGTGTGGAATATCTCCTAGATGTCCACAGGTTCGCACCCTGGAAGGTATTAATGAATTTTTCGGAATTTGCGTAAATTTACTATTTTATTATTTGCTGACGGTGAAGGGATTCGAACATACGTCCATCGACGCGGTGGCCTTACACGCTACAAGTAAGCCATCATCGCTACGAATGTCATTTTGTTTGTTTGTTTACTTTTATTAAACTTGTTGAAATTATTGAACAATAATGAACTCCGTTGCTACTGTAGCGCCACCATGATTTAACGCATTTTGATGGACACGTTTTCGAATACAGAAATGGTACTCCTTACTTCTAAGCTCCATACTTAAAACGTATGAGCTTACTTAGTTGCATATTTTCATCTTAAAGTCTCACGATATCCCGCGAACTGCTAAATAGTTATTTAAATACGTATAATCGTCAGCTCAAATAAAACTGAGCGGTTAACGTTTCGTAATATCTGTTAATTGATTCGTGGGCGTCATAGGTTGTTTCCATAGTGATGGAATTCGCAATTTTTTTGTTACCTCGTTGATGTTTTAGGAAAGTTTTTTCTACGAAAGTGAAAATGTTTGACAGACGAACTTGGAATTTGTAATAGGGGACATTCGTATGTTCTATAAATATTAATTTGGAACTCAAATTCTGTGACAACTTTCAAACAGAAGACTGACAGATGTCACATAGGAAAATAACTGATCACTAACCTCAATTGTGAGTTTTGGCGCGATATCAGTGTGTCATGTAGTGATTTTATTCATAATCCTGTGTCACTTGACTCTATATTGTGTAAAATTGGTGTTGTTTTATGAAATATAGTTTGTTTATTGTGCATAAGTGAAGTGAATGGAAAATAATACCACGGACCATGAATTCAGAGATCCAACAAAAATTACCTGAATAGTTGTAACAAGGGAGTCACCATCTTGTTGGAACATTAACATTGACATTAAAATGATCGCACGACACTAACTTGTAATAATATTAACTACTCGACAATGGCAGTAATATTCTAAAAGATTTGTTGTCAAAAATACTCACAAACCTACAAAAAAAGTTAAAAAAATACTTCAATAGTGAGATTTGGCGGGATATTAGTGTATCGTGTAGTGGCTTTTATATTTTATTCATAAACTTGTGTTATTTCACTCTATATTTTGTAGTATTGGTGGCATTTTGCACAATATAGTTCGGTTATTGTGGATGGGAAATAATACCAGGGAGCATGAATTCTGAGTTACCACAAAAACTCTCACAAGGGGGCCACCATCTAGTTAGAAGATTGAAATTATCACAAGACACTAGTGATATTATTACCTACTAGCAGTACCCGCGACTTCGCCCGCGTGGAACCTTATGTAAAAAAACAGTGATCAATAAAGTCATCTGAATGTATTAAGTCCATTTACTTATCTACTTATCTATCGTACTAACGCCGCGTCGTCATTAAAATTACAATAACTTTTAATAGAGAGGTCCGATTTTAATGAAACAAAGACTAAGTAACTCTCGGGGATATGCTTTATGAATTTCTTCATGCAAGTTTTATTGTGAGCCCAATACTTCAGCAGTGATTGGTGTTCATACAAAAAGACAGAAAAACAAACATTTCTAAAAATGATTGAAATGTGTTCTATTCCTTATTCCTAGACACCTGCAACAATTCATTTCACGAATATCGAAAAAATAGAGACACGTTAGATTTACATTCGTATTATATGTATAGATTATATTACCTACTCGACAATAGCAGTAATAATCCACGTTGAAGATTTGTTGCCAAAAATGAAAGGAAAAAAACCCTTAACTGTGAATCATCTTTTTGTTCTGTTTTAGATATCTGCTGATTATTTAAGTCAATTTTAATTTCAATTGTAACTTCTACCGTTACATATCGTTTAAATATTTTATTAATTCTTCTTTCATGGTTGCCATGTTTTATATCGCGACTATTTCATCTAGGTACAGCGCGTCTCGTGTATTATTGAAGTTATTGGGTTTTGATTGTATCTTTTCAACGCAAGTTATGTTCATAGCTATGACCGGTGTACAATATAGTTAATTATTCAATTATTGACCTAGTTACGTTCTATTTCATTCATGAACACGCATTGGAAATCTAAACAGCGCCGCGGTGTGTGGTCTGACTGTTCGCTTAAGCGAAGCGTTTGGTATAGCAGAGCGTGTAGCGCTACTAAACATTACCGATTTTGAATCGTAGAAGATTGTTAATAAAGTTTGTTTTATAAGAAGATGATAAAGTATATCTTCGAGTAACATTTAGTCTTTGTTTCATTAAAAACATTCGACGTTATCAAAAGTTCTTGTAATGTTAATGACAAATTAGTAGAGAATAGTAGATAATCAAATGGACTTGATTATCTATGAATTGATGATCATCTTGAAGTATGAGGTATTGCTAACAATTCTTCTCACTTCAATGTATCATCTATACAAATAATATAATTAATTATAAATATAAATTATGTACCTAAACCTTCTCCATGAATAACTTTATCTACTAGTCGAAACCGCATGAAAATCCGATTAGTAGTTTTTGAGTTTATCGCGAATAGACAGACAGACGTGGCAGAGGATTTTGCTTTATACCTAATATATGAAGTGATAATATAGATAATGATATTTTCATAATAACATGAGAAGAAAACTTGAATATTATGTTCGAATTAAGATCATGGGACTGCCATTAACCATTATAAATTATTTTACAATCTTTGCATTTAACAGGTACTGATATATTTGACTCGCTAACCGCTCCGCTCGTTGCACGCTTCACTACCCTAACTGTTACCTTAGAATGCTAGGTATTCTGCGCAGGCACAAGCCCTATAGACTACGCTTGCTAGACATTACCCAGGTATTTCGTCCAGGATATCTATATAGGTGACAGTTAGTCGTAAGATTAGCTAAGAATGCGTTCAGGGTTTTAATGTAATCGTAGTTTTGTATTCAAGTGATCAACGCGGAACAATTGTCTTAACTACAGATAGACATCGACAAGAAAGTAGTAAGGTTTTTTATATTATGACAGTCTTAATGCTACAATTTTTGAAGTGAAAACTTCTTTAAGCGTTCTGAACGGTATTTTTGCAAGAGATAAATTTATAGTTTCGCGTCATGACATGATAGTAAGCGTAACCGGTCGTATTGCGTTTGCGCGGCTTGCGTCAGCCTAGCGACCCGTGTACATCTAATGTTGAGATTTTGTATTGTGATTGTGCAGTTATATGATACGTTTGAGTGATTAATAAACTGTATAAAAATGTATATAATTATTGCTCCGAGTGCCGATAGCTGTGAAAACCACAATAATGATAATAATTTCAATTTACAAATTATAAAAATATAATAAATCAAACTATAAAATTTCAAAAGAGAATACTGTCATTCCATTGATTTGGATGATGAGAGTACATTTTTACACGCGCACACCGTCTCGTAAAACCGACACCCTGAAGTTAGCTATAGTCAAAATTTTGTTTCTTTGTATTAAAAATGTATTAAATTCCTTTTTTCTATTGTCAGTGTCGTTATTTCTACAAAGTAGAATAAGGCGAAAGATAAAACTTGTGAAAAGATTTTTATCTTGTTACGCCTAAGAAGTATAACTTCTAACGTGTGTACATAAGTACACACATACTTTTTTTTTTGTTTAAATACACTGATATCTGGAATTACCAACCAGATTACAAATAATTATTTATAGACTCTATAACACATATTTAGCCCGACTGGGTCGCAACCACCATGTACATGGCGAAAAAGCCCGTCATAGTGATTCGCTTCTGCGGGTCGCGTTTCGGGATCAGCCTGTGCATATCCAGCTATTCACAGGCCGGCATGACAGCGGCGACCGGCGATAGATAATATGTCACTCGGTGGTCGCCATTGTTTTTGGACTGTACTGTGCTTACCATAAGGCATAGTGCAGTCACTTTGCCGAGCTACAATAAAAAAAAAATATTAAGAAAGTTATAGGATATAATAACATCCAGGTTGTTTATGAGTGGATTAATTAACGTACCAAGAGTAGGCCAGAAAGTACGCAAAGTGATAATAAAGTGAGGGGGCCGCGTGGCGCTGACAACTGAGCGTAATCTAGGAGGACCGAACTGTGAATGCCTATGAGTCCTCAGTAATTAAAAAATTTAACGCGAGTACAACCACAGCGCGCATTTAGTTTAAAATACGAACAAACATTTCGAAACGATTTATTTGTAAGAAGTGAAATCACTTCGACACATTGAAACCCCCAACATTGTGTTCGGAAGCTATTTTGAGAACTGCACACTCGGAAACAAAGGAACTGGGAGTGATGGTATTTTTTTATGTTATTTTCTCTGAAAATGGTGTCTGTTTTTAGTATTTTTA
This sequence comes from Antheraea pernyi, assembly GCA_015888305.1. Classification (NCBI taxonomy): domain Eukaryota; kingdom Metazoa; phylum Arthropoda; class Insecta; order Lepidoptera; family Saturniidae; genus Antheraea; species Antheraea pernyi. The sequence goes on along the minus strand of MU159466.1, from coordinate 124,323 downwards.
ACAATTTTGTACATTTACATGGGAGCTTGAAACGTCATTGAAAATGTTTCTTCCATACACTGAATCTTATGTTTTATTTAATTATATTATTATTTATTAAGGCACTTATGAACGTAAAACTACCACCGGTTCGGACAAACAACCCACTCATCGAGAAGAACCGACACAAAACTCGAACGGGTAGATCTTTTCAACATATAATTTGTAAAAAATTTGTAGGTGGTAGAGCCACGCTGAAGTTATTACTGGTTTCAGCATAAATGGATCGACTCGTCCGGGATAGTACCACCCTCTTACAGAAAACCGAGGTGAAGTAACAGTGCTTGCATTATTGCGTTTCGTTCGGTCAGTGGGAACGCCGGAGGCCCAACTCCCTTCCTTTTCCTCCTCTCCCTTCCCCCTTCCTTTCCTCCCTCCCCCAACACAGGCTGGCAACATACTTGCAACTCCCCTGGTGTTGCAAGTGTCTATGGACGGTGGTGATCACTTAACATCAGGTGACGCACATGTCTGTTTGCCACTTATGCAATAAAAAAAAAATCCAATACATTATACGTTACAATCGTTTTTAGTGGATGCACAGAGAGGAGTCAATTCCAGACAAATACTCTATAAAACCCTTTTGACACCAAAACCCGCTTGACGTGGTGCTTAAATTTACAGTCCGGCAAATCGGTAATATGCTTATACGATATGGTCGAAGATGTTAAACATTTTAAACTAAATTTTCAAGTTACAGGTGGTAGCCAGCCAGCAAAAGGCCTATCATTATACTATTTGAAATATCCTTGACTGAAAGAGCCGGCGTTATCACAAGGATTCGAAGCTAAGTTTATCGACACAGTAACACATTATATCGAAGTAAGTTGTGTTTCGTCATGCTGGTACTAAACCACCATCGCATGAAATAAAACAAAAAACAAACTTCAATTAATTCAGGTCAGTCGCCGCAACGGTCCGCGGGAGAAACGTCAGTCATTCACACCGTGAGAATCGATTCCGCGCGGTGACAACCCTGAAATCGATGACGCGTTCGTGTTAGGGCGTAGGAATGAAGATATAAAACGCTAAACCGGAAAAAACCGGTGCTTAATAGTGACGATGTAAAGTCCATTCATAGAGACATGCCATTCGTTCACTCTTTCATTCATTCGTTTGTTACAAATGTTTGTGTATTTTTCAGCTTTTCTTTTTATCTTTGGCTACCAATCTTCTAGTAGATTATTACTGCCATTGCCGAGTAGATATATTAAAGGTTTCTTGCGATAATATAACAATAACTATGAACTATAATACAATAATCTAACTTAATTATATCCCACGGAGAGATATACACGTTATCCATTTTACTATAACTCGCCACTAGATGGAACTAAACTTTCATGCTGTTCACTAAATCATTATAAAAATCTGCATGCATAGATATTTTTGACCGCAGAATAGTATCACTAGAAATAATCATAATAGCAATAAAACAACCGTGCGCAGTAGCGTGAGTAGCTAGTTTAGTTATTCATTTTAGATATACCTAATACCATTTAAAAAAAAAACATTGCGTGTATCAATGTGTACGTGCGGAGGAAATGAAATATCTTTCATTTATATGTATTACATTATATATATATGACATTGGGCATAAACTCATACCTATACCGTAAGTATCGTAGTATACATACTTAACTATATATTTACTCGTTTTAATATACTACTAGACGCAGACAAACCCTTATACATACTTAGACATAGAGATAAATACCTACCATAAGTTTAACGTGTAACGACAATCTTTTAAAAAATCACGAGCCATAAGACGGTTCACTTCAACAAAAAATTATATTCCAGGTTCACTTTGTCATAAAAATATCTCAAAATTCATCATTTACTTCTAAATCGATTAAAAATATAACTATAATCTAGGCCAAATCATAATCGATTTGAATCGTTTTCGAAATAAATCAATTCTCATCGAAACAATCGATATAGTCCAACTCTAAAATCAACCGGTTTTTGTGATGTTGCGTGTTTGAAGTTGCAAAGGGAAAGATTTTATTTCAAAACGGTTTATTTTTAATGACAGTGTAGGTCTACGACTCAAAGGCGACGTAGATTTTGCAAACTGCTACTTATATGGTGAACTAGACTTATAAATGTAGCTTATTAAAGACATCAGTGATGTTGTCATAGTATACAAGGATTACTCGACCCAGTTTCAAACGGGTGCAATGTAGTAATAATCATTATAAGCCTGTAAAAGACCCACCGCAGGGATATATATGCCTCTTTAAGCCGGACCAAGGGGAGATGGGCCGGGGGGCCCGTCTCTCCATTGCACTGGTCTGGCCGTCTGGGAGACAGTCGGGATGTACCAGGCTGTCTCTCTTTAGCGCGGGAGGCCCAGGATTAGGCTGGGCCGGCTGCCCGGAGCGACATGGTTGCTAGCTAGCTCGAGCCCGTGTCATCCCATCAAGGCAGTAGAGGTACATCGGCCGTGGGACAGTGGGTATCCATAAAGGATTTCCCCTCGTCAATAAAAAAAAAGGGGCTATATACCTCTTCCCGAAAGGCGATCTATTGGCGATTTCAAACTATGAGAAATCTACAGTTCTGTGTTTTTTGATATGTAGGTGGTACTTCAAGAACATTTCTCAGGTTCAGGTTTTGCAAACGATGGTTTCCTTCACCGTCAGTCGGTAGTGTTACTAATATGAATTAGTAAATGTACGCCAATCCCGAAAAATTCGTTCGAACCTGCGGGCATTGGAATGATATTCCACCGGTCAAGCTACAACACCAGGACTTAATATACTAATATGGGTCATACCTCATACTATGATGTCACATTTTGCAGCTATGTGAAACCGGGGCAAGTCGTTTTATCAAATAGACAATTACAATACGCGCCAATCTTTTTGACCGCTCTGAATATAGCTCTAGTTCGGGATTGCGCGTAATATGAATCAAGAACTTTAAAAAACAGTTTGAATAATATTATAGTGATTTAAAATTACTAAATTAACTTTATCGACTGCCAAAACAATCAACAACAATCAACACGCCTAAAAATGTTTTTACTTCTTAAATCAAGGTATTACTTAATATCCTAACTATTAAGTTAGGGATTCAAGTTACACCAATATTAATTACTTCTTACAGAATAACAGAATTATTGGAACAAATATTGGCCCTATGGTCCAATCTTTATTGAAATATCCAAATATACATCTGTATATCAAAGTTGTTTGTAATATACCATAAAGTTTACTTACTTTCACCCGAAACTTTACGGTGTTTAACTATGAAGATTGAATGTTAGTCGAAAGACACCTCGGGCGTGATTTTGAATAATTTCCTGTGGTAATTTCATTACAGAAAATTTAATGAAAGTCTATAAGTACTTTACCGTGGTTTTATGGTACGTTCAAAAGTAATTACGCTAATTTAAAAATCGAGTACTGGATATACACGTTTATTTTCATTTTGTGCTATTTTTTTTCGTCAAATTTGATGTTGGCAGAAATTGGGATTACGAGACGCCATCTAAAAAGGTGACAATTTACGAGATTGAAAAAATTAAGCGTGGCTGCCGATTTCGAAAATTTACACAATAATTTAGGAACTAATGAACTCGTCAGGTTTTTTATTTTGATATTTATCTTTCACAGCGATATAAATAATACTAATAATCTTATGGTTATCTTACCCGTACAGTGAAAAGTTATATAATTTTAATTTTGATGTTAAAGATATTTTGTAAAGACGTGACATTATAACCTCACGATAAACTTTCTAATTTGTTATTATAAAGGCAAAAACGTGCAGCTTAAAAATGAGTCTGGATGAAACAGAAATTGTTTGAACAAACTCATAGGTCTTGCTAATAGTTTTACAAGATTAGAACCAAGCTTGTCTGACTGCTTTTTATTCACCAAAATAATAGGTTTACCTCAGGTTGGCCTCAGGATGAATATGTCCAAGACAAAGATTATGACCAACATTTCGGATAGCTTACACTCAAGTGTGATGGTTGGAGATGAGACACTAGAACTAGTCAAAAATTATGTATACCTGGGGCATTGTTTATTCTTTGCAGAGAGCATCGATACTAGGAAATCAATAGACGCATTCAATTAGGGTGGTCTGCTTTCGGCAAGCTTCAGGGATTCATTCTTTTCAGGGATCGAAAAATGCCACAATGTCTGAAGTCCCGTCTTTTTAATCAATGTGTCCTGCCCACAATGACGTATGGTGCTGAAACATGGACGCTCACAAAGAAAACTATGCACAAAATGAGGGTTGCACAGTGTGCCATGGAGCGTGTCATGTTAGGCATCACCTTGAGTGATAGAATAAAAAATACGGATATCCGAAAAAACACGAAAGTACAAGACTTCGGTGTACGTATTACTCAACTGAAATAGCGGTGGGCAGGCCATTTGGCCAGATGTGGTGATGGCAGATGGAGTAGGTTCTTGACCGAGTGGTGGCCGAGGGAAGGCAGGCGAAGTGTGGGAAGACCAACTGCAAGATGGGTCGACGACATCATATATCTTGTGGGAAAAACCAGGACAAGACTGGCATAGAATAGAGAGGAATGGCGTAAAAGGGAGGAGGCTTATACCCTGCAGTGGGTCGAGAAGAGCTGTCCATGATGATGAAGATGTTACCCGTGACTTCATCTGCATGGAAATTATCAACAAAGGTTTCAAAATCAAAATCAAAATACTCTTTATTCAATTTAGGCCCTGAGAAGGCACTTATGAACGTCAAAGCTACCACCGGCTCGGAAAACAACCCAGTCATCGAGAAGAACCGGCAAGAAACTCGATCTGGTTTATCCTTTCATAATACATATCATTTTATGTATTTGTTATATGTATATGCCTTCGTACGGCGCGCGGTACTTAACACTGCTTTTTTTAGTTATATTTCCGCGAAACTTCCTTTTTGTTTTCTAAAATAACCCTAATTTACTTTCTACAACATTAGTTATCTCTTAGTGAAAGTCCCGTCCAAATCGGTCCAGCCGTTTTGGAGATTAGCCGGAACGAAGAGACATACAAAATAATTAAAATTTGTTTATTTTTATTTTTAACTAAAAATACTCTTATACTTATAATTCTATTTAGTAAAACGCTGTTATTTTGATACTGCAAAGAGACAATTCAATTTTATATAGATTCGAATCTATTGCTCAGTTTTAAGATTTGTACATTGTATTTTAATGGTGGTAGAGCCACGCTGAAACTAATACTGGTTTCAAGTAGTCCGGTGAAGCTGTGAAGACCCTAACAGGTCAATAGCGTAGTCAGTTCGAGAAAAAAAAATTACTGGTTTCAGCATGAATGGGTCGGCTCATCCGGGGTAGTACCACCCTCTCATAAAAAACCGACGTGAAGTAACAGTGCTTGCATTGTTGCGTTTCGTTCGGTCAGTTAGAGCGCCGGAGGCCCACCTCCGCTCCCCTCTCCTCGCTCCTCTCCCACTCCCTCCCCTAACCCTTCCCCCCAAACGGTGGCAAACGCACTTGTGACTCCTCTGGTGTTGTTAGTGTCCATGGACGGTGGTGATCACTTAACATCAGGTGTCCCACCTGTTCGTTTGCCACCTATTACATAAAAAAAAAGTTATAAGATGGTTTCAAACATTTGTAATATAAATTCAAAAGTCCCTTTAAGCGAGATATCATTAAAAAGTCGTCAAACAAGCGACGGGTCCGAAATTCAATACGTAATTGTTTCATCACATCCGAAACAAAGGATTATAAAAAACGCGTGTACTCTTAAAATAGACCTTCGGGCTGGGTGGCCGTAGGTCGCTCACTATCATTTCAAACTTGTTATTGTAATTTCGTCCTTATGTTCAACGAAATAGAGTATAGAGAGATTAATATCAAATAATTAGTAGTGTCGAGAGGTGCTGTCAAAATTAGAGATATGCTTTATGACGTACGACCAAATTTAATGTTTTTCTTATAGAAAGAAGACGTCCTCGTGCGGTCACTATTAAGCGAAATCAAAGGGAATTACAACTTTATACCAAAATATAATAAAGCTCAATTTTGACTATTATACATAAGAGGTCAAATAGAATATAACTGTTTCGGGATTCAACTAAGGTGGTCTTTTTAATGAAGTTATATGTGAAATAGACATTTACTCAAAAAACAACGAAAATAGCTTCAGATATTTTTTTATAATTTTCATTTAATAGCCGGTTTGTGATGTTTATTAATGTTATTATGTTTAATAACATATCTATTAGAAACGTGTGTGGTCTAAAATTGATTGAGCTGTTATTCATAGTTTGTATAAATTTAATATACAGCGTGTGCAATTAAGGAATTTTTATTAATACAGTTTATAGGCTGTAGAGCCACGCTGAGACTATTTTTTTTTCAGCATAATGGGTTGGCTCAGTTGGGGTACTACCACCAGACCCACAGAAACACCCACGTGAAGTAACAGTGCTTGCATTGTTGCGTTTCGTTCGGTCAGTGAGAGTGCCGGAGCCGGAGCCCCTCCAACACAGGGGCAACGCACTTGCGACTCCCTGGTATTGCTAGTGTCTATGGATGGTGGTGATCACTTACCATCAGGTGACCCGCCAGTTCGATTGCCTCTTATAATATCAAAATGTATTAACTATCTATAGAAATAAAAATCAATTACCGAATGTTGTTACTGTAGTTATATATAAAGGGAATATAAAAACGAATCTTGTGTACGTATGTATAAAGTATGATGATGAATATCATGCTATCTCTTACCAATTTCATATCTTAATTTTAATGAATTTCAAATTTGTGCCTCATCATTTGATACATCTCCAATTTCTACTTAAAGTCCTTGTCATCTTTTTTACCGCTCTTAATAGAGTTGCGCAGAACACTTTAGGTATAAATACGTATTACATTATATCAGTAAATACGTAGTAGATAACTTAAGGTGAATATATACTAATTTTAGATTCTGGTATTAATATTTTAGCTATATATTGAATTCTTGACGATATTACGCGCAAACCCAAATTTATAGCTATATTCAGAGCGACCAAATAGAATGACGGGGATTTTTTTAATATTTCAAAATTATTTAATAATAAAGTATTAAGCTATCATAATGAATTTTAACGACTTGACGTCAAAATTAGTTTTGAAATCATTATGCCACAAAACCACATATAACCTTCGCTATATACTTGGCAGATTACATAGATACTGATGAATCAATGTCCTGTTATTACTTTCTATGTACCGAATTCATAAAACACATTCACCTACATAATCCATACAAAAAAAAAAACTGAACGCGACTTTGTTGTAAATTACAATATCAAATTGAATATCATTAGGATTTAAAGTATCACATGAAACTTGAAATATTACAACCTACTCAAGAATGACAGTAGAAGATTGGTTGTCAAAAATGAAACTAAAATAAAAACCATCTCATGTCGTGTTAACTTTTATAACGATCTATCAAACGGTGCTAGAGTTGAAAGATGTAAGATATAGCGAGATTAATTTTATATACAAAGACTAACTGCTCGCCCCGGCTTCACACGTATGTACTTACGAAAGATATTAGAGCAAATCTTTCCTTTACACCACGACGATGCAATAAAACAAAATAGCAACTGAACGTCAATTTATCAATCCTGTCAATATTTTTTTAAGATATCCCAACCTCCTTTGTATCAGTCGCTCATTTGCTTTTTCATATGTAGATATTTAACACCAAAATTTAGACTTTTCTATGAGATTGTACAAACATTTTAATTCATGCGAACCGTATTTTCATTATTAACCTGTAAGAGACTGTAGAGCCATATGCCTAGGCGTCTTCCCGAAGGATGTATGGGCATAATCACAACGCCAGTCCACAACGTATTTTCGATTTCAAACTCTGAGAATTCCACAGTTCTATTTTCCCACATAGAGTAGTAGTACCAGAACATTTCTCAAGATCAGGTTTCCTGACAATGCTTTCCTTCACCGTCAGCCGATAGTGTTAGCAATTTCAATATATGCGAATTCCGAAAGATTCGTTGGTACATGCCGGGATTCGAATCTGCGGACATCGGATTGATATTCCACCGGTCATCTATATATTTAATAAGATATAAATCTAACGTGTATATGTACTTTTATGTGAAAAAAATTGTTGCCGGTTTCTTGGAATAAGTAATAAAATACATTTCAATCATTTTTAGAAATGTCTGTCTATCTGTATGTTTATCTATTTGTTTGAAGACGCATTACTGTTAAAGTACTGCATTCACGATAAACCAAAATCATAAAGCATATCCTCGAGTAACATTTAGTCTTGGTTTCATTAAAATCGGTTCACTATATCAGAAATTATTGTAATTTTAATGATGACTTAAGTACGAGAGATAAGTAAATGGACTTTATACATTCAGGTGATTTTATTAGTCACTGCTTTATTACATTAGATTCCACGCGGACGGAGTCGCGGGCACAGCTAGTTACAGATACAATAAAGAAAGAATTAGCCAAATTGAAGCACCAATTCTAAAGTTATGCACTTATATACATTTGGCAATTGATTTTTATTTAATGAGATAATAATCTTTAATCGAAAACGATGTAAAAACCTGACCTAAATACAATCAAAAGGTAAAGTTTATTACATTAACAAAAACATCTTAATTGGTAACGAATGTTTATCGAAACGACAGTTTTCGGTTGAGCTTGGGTCGTTAAAACTGTTAACCGTGATTACATAGAAGGCTGAATTATTATTCATATATATTTTATTAATATATTTAGTAGACCTTCGTTTATTTCAACGCATTTATCATAGAAACTAACAGACAAATTTGAAACATTCTTTTGGATTTTGTACTGTACAAGCATTAGTTTGGTGCTCTAGCAGTTTGACCGTTGGAATATCATTCCGCAGGTTATAACCCTGGCATGTACTAAGGTATTTTTCGGAATTCGCGTATATTTAAATTGGTAACATCGGCTGACGGTGAAAGAAAACATCGTGAGGAATCCTGAACTGGAGAAATGTTTTTGTAGTATTTGGGAAAACATTAGAGCTGTGGAATTCTTAGAATTTAAATCCCCAATAAGTGGTGGGCTATCATGGTAATTATTCCTATCCTTTCCTCCGAAAAGAGGCCTATGGCCCAGCAATGTGTTTCTTACAGGCTGAGCATGATCGCCTAGGAATACCCCGTCGCGTTGCCTTTTTATTGTATTTTCTCAATTAACATGTTTCCCTGTATTACAAATGTTTCACTTCTATCGCGTGCAGTTACGACACACCTTATTTTTTTAGACCTGTGTCTCAATAATAGCGTCACGTATGGGTTTCAATTTGTTACAAACCAACGTTATTACCTCGGAAGAATAGAAAATAGTCATAAGGACAGAAGTGAAAACTCAAAGCAATGGAATTTAAACAGTGTTTTTTTTTATTTTGTAATTAATGGTATTGTAAAGTCATAATTTCTAAATCGGAATTATTGTAATTAGTCTCTCTTTCGTATCTATTGATATTCCGAATTATAATGATATACTTTTTTATAAAGTCTATTAATCAATGAAACATATAATGGGCTGCACAATCTCAAAACAAAATATCAATATTATATGTACACAGGCTCTTATACTACGCGTAGTTAGTCAGACGCAAATTATAAATTTAAAACCTGCTAAAAAAAATACCACTCGACGCGGCTAAAAAAGTTTTCACATCAAAAACTTGAGACACCCAAGCCAACCTCACCTGCACGTGGTGCACCCTGCTGAATAACGAACGAGACAATGGCGAAAGGGGAGTGGTAGGGTTCTACAGCCTGACTGGGTCGCAACCACCATGTATATGGCGAAAAAGCCCGTCATAGTGATTCGCTTCTGCGGGTCGCGTTTCGGGATCAGCCTGTGCATATCCAGTTATTCGCAGGCCAGCATGACAGCGGCGGCCGGCGATGGATTATTTTATCACTCGGTGGTCGCCATTGTTTTTGAACTGTACTGTGCTTACCATCAGGCATAGTGCAGTCACTTTGCCGTGCTACAATAAAAAAAAATCAAAATCGTTTAAGCGCGTTTGGACGAATTACGTACATGAATAAACCGGATTTCTTTAATTAATACAATTAATATACATTAAGATAAGTTATGTAAAATCATGCCATGACCTTTAGAAGTAGAGTGATTAACATATAAACTGTAGGTCAAGAAATATACAAAAAATAATGTGAGGCTCAACCGGCTGTGATTTAAGTTACCGGTTAAAATATTCTATGGAAATATGAAGGCATTTCAGTAGAGAAACATAATTATCTTACTATATTCACTCATAACTCAAAACTAGCAATTTGCCGCGGCATCGTACGAATTTCTATACAGTAATTATTTTTGATTCTTTATTTTATATCTACACTCCAAGATTCTTAAAAAAACGATCAATGTCATTCTTCTTATTTATGAGATAATAAAGTTTTTATAACATATAAATCTATCTTTGTAATATAATTATATGTTACATTTTATGATAATTGGTGTTTACTTATGGCTTTTTATTGGTTAATATTATTATCATAGGGCCCTGATGATAATTTTTCCTTTGATTTTTTTAAAATTACCAACAATTCGTTAAAAAAGTATTTTCCAGTGTCAATGTCTGATATTAAGCGATTGTGAGTGTTATTACTATTATGCAAATGTAATCTCATGGTCATTATAATAAAAAATAGGGTGTGTCGTAAAGACGCACGATAGAAGTGAAACTTTTGTATTACAGGGAAATATTTTAATTATTCAACAATCACTTTTGACTAACATATATTGTGTTTAGTGATCGCCATATCTGAACGCAGTACACGCAACCACGTTCTCCAGTATCTGATGACAAGCGAGACACTCCCACTCTACCCGACAAAGCGTTTATTCCCACCATTTTTTGTCACACAAAAAGGTTACCGATAAGAATTTCAACATCCAGGAGTTTCACTTGTAATATTTTTAGGCAACTTTGTGAAAACTGAAACTTGAATATTTAATTCCAACATTTATTAGATACTCGTAATTATATCCGCGTAGTAAGGTTTGAAGAATGGATAAAGTAGTAACGACAACATTTTAATTTAAAAAAATGAAAGACAATACATAATGAATCCAGTTGATACATATAGTTTTCATAAACCTACAAAACTATTGCAAAAACTAATTTAAAACTACTCTGCCTCCCCCTAAAAATAACACCGATTCACAATAGAAACATACAATTATTATATCAGTAATCAAAATAATATTTAAAGTTCAAATAAATGCTTTATAATGAAGCTATAACGTTAAATAACACGAGGCAACGTTAAATGAGTCGCTCGTTTATTTTTATTATACTACATATTTGAGCATAAAAATATACAGCCTGTATATAAGAGTACAGAAAATGGAGTGCAGATAGATAAGTCTACTTCAAAGATCAATTGTAAAAACTTTTCGCAATAAATTACTTGTGTTCGGATAGTAAGTGTATATGGAGCATTTACAATTAATAAAAAAATCTTAATTTCAATAATGAAATAACAGTATTCGTGTATATGTTTTTCGTATATATTTTTTAATATAAAGGAAAATAATAATTACAAGGTATGAATTACATTACATTACATATAAACCTTACATTTGTTAAAAGATGGCTCCTAATAGAATTTAAGTTAATTAGATGAAGTAATGTTAAGGAAACTTCTCCCCAATATAATACCTAATCTACTATATACTATATCTATATACTATATCTAAATATACCGTCGTAACACTTATGTTCCATTTCTGAAGTGAATGTTCTTATGGCACCGTATGGAACATTTTTCGTTACACGTTACGCGTTAAACGTAAAGTTAAACGCCATATCTAAATGACTCACATATTTTAAAATTAGAGGCACGTTATAAGTTATACTTCTCTAAACTACTCTTCGGAGTTGTAAAATCTGAACATCCGACATACCTGTGAAACAAACTTGAGTGGTAGACCAACAAAGGAGAGTCGGGAATCGTAGTAACTTAAGCTGTCGAAGAGTTCCTAAGCACAAAACCGCTGCCTTTCGAGGTAGCTTCAGATACCAGGCCACAAAAGGCTGAAACAATATTCCCCCACCCATCCGTAATTCTATATCCTTATTTGGTTTCAGCTCAAAATTTAAACATTTCTATTTTCAATGCAAATAACTTAGCCTGTTATTCTACGACTTTCTATTTTTATTTATATGTATGTATGTATATATATATATATATGTATGTGTGTCTGTATTTATATATTCATTGTTCCCTATTATTAATATATATGTACTTATTATCTCATATTTCATATTAAACTTCTATTACCATTTCTTTTTTTCCAAACTTATATAACTACACTACACGAAACACTACATAACATTTAATATGCACACCATCTCTCGGTGCACACATAACACTCTGGGTCCCGAGTGAAAATCAGCGCTGAAGGACTAACCTCCAACAGCACACACGCTGACTCGGGGCCCATTTGCCACACACACCCTTAAGTGGTTAAGTTATTGATGGTTAACCATCAATTTGTAGTTTTCTTTGTTTATATTATGTTTTTTTCTTTTTTTAATTGTACGTGTTTTCATATTTACTTATGTGTGTTGCAATTAATGTTTTTTCTTTCGTCTTTCTTTCTTTCTTCTGAAGTAGGTATGTATTTTTGTGTATGTATAAGTGTCTAGGTGTAGTAATATATCTAAATGAGTAGATGTATAGTTAAGTATTTATACTAAGGGACTTCGTATAGTATATAATCTATGAACATTCTCATATATATAAATTTAATAGATATAAGTCACGGAAGTTTCACTTCTTCCACGTGTAAACCCTGATAAAGCAATTTTTTTTAATTATAATTAAATAAGTATGTTTTCTAATCATGAATTATCGAATTTTATTGACTGAGAAGCGATTGTCCGCTAATTCTAGTACAGAGTGAACGAGCTGTTGTAACTATTATTTTATGGTACGAGTTAAGGTAAATAAAGTTCCGTGTAAACCGCGTGTGCGGTAATTAATTTCTTATAGGATTTCTCTAACAATTTGAATATTATTAAATGTATTACGCTACACTTTCTTCAAATTAATTCGAGTTGTTCGGAAAATTGTGTAACCGTAGAAGAATAGTTTTGATGATAACTTTTTAAAAGTAAAAAAAGTGTGTGTGTACTTATATACACGCGTTAGAAGTTATACTTCTTTAGCGTAACAAGAAATAAATCCTTTCAAAAATTTTCTATTGTTAGTGTCGTTTTTTCTACAAACGTAGAATAAGTTGAAACATAACATTTTTAGAAAGGTTTTTTATCTTGTTACGCCAAAGAAGTATAACTTCTAACGCGTGTACATAAGTACACACACACTTTTTTTTATTATTTACATATTGCTTATACTTTCATAGATATTGAAAGGGGAAACATCGAATATCGAATCAGAAGTCCGTTATTCAGAACCATTGGATTATCAGAATATAACGGTTCCGTTCATAGAATCAACTCGAACGACAGAACAAAGAATTTATATTGGTATACGTGACAATTAAAGATCATCCGTCCAGCCAACATCGTTTGAGCTTTGCGTAAGAACACATTATGAAGTCGCCTAGCCGTCTGCTACAAGCGATAGCCTATTTAATTGCGAGCGTACACCCTGCGCATTGTTTCGCATTTGAACTCTGTAGCTGCGACTTCATTTGTTTCAGAACACAATGGAGCCTGGTTATCTAGAATTTCAAGGTTGTCATCAATGGAAAATTGTATAAAACCCTTTATATAAGTGCATCTACGCGTTCGCTGCAATTATCTATACATATAATAAAAATGTATATCTATCTTGCAGGTTTCTAGGAATAAATAATAAAATATATTTCAATCAATTTTAGAAATCATCACTAAAGTGCTGCGTTCACGATAAAACCGTTTCAAGAAAATCATAAAGCAAATCTTCGAGTAACATTTAGTCTCCGTTTCATTAAAATTAGTTTGTACTAACAAAAGTTATTGTAATGTTACTGATCACGCGATTTAACTACGAGAGAAAAGTATGTCATCTCTCTCTCTCTCATACAGCATCTTGGCAAAACCCTGCTCAGACAAGGCCAAAATATTATGCGAACTGATAGTGCTCTCTCATCAGCCAGTCTCCTGATATGAAGCTAAAAAGGATAGGGAACTCTAGTTGTGCGCAGACTACATCGTCTACGTATGTTAGCGTAGCGATACTATATACCTTCGCTGATACTTCGCCCACAGCACAATGCACGACTAAGATCAGTTTTCCGGTTCTGCCGCAATGCAGATGTAGCCCGTTAAATTACCTGGCGCAGTACCACTCAATTTCTTGTTTTTTTGGTTTTGGTTAACCACGGCACCGCTTATAAGTCGTTGGAACAAATGTTTGGTACGCGACGCTGATTCGTTATGTCACGATCTTGTCTGTTGCGATTTCATCGAAAATGCAGCAATTACAGGAAACCATGCATGGATTGGTTAAAAAAAACCAACCCCTGTGATTGCTACAGCGAACGTGAGCGATTTGACCTTTGTGATAATTGATTTTCTTTAGCCGATGTTCGCACAATAGTGCTGCTATGGTCGTTGCAATAAAAGCCGCTATAAATCCATTGTTCCTTCTCTTCGTTCGGTTTTAGTTCGTTAAACTCTTCATCAGGTGCAAAACAGTTAGAATGATTCAACTGACAATCACGCACAATACATTACGAACTCGCTTTATATATAAATCGGCGCGTGCCAGATGAAAGCAGTTCATCCGATCCCGTTGCATAAGCGAGGGACTATTTTTGAGATGATCGTAAATATATCGAATGTTGCTAATAAAACATTATTTATTATAGCAGTTATTAGTTTGTATGGGGAAACGGTCGGAAAATTATTAGGATAAATAAATAGGTCTAACTGAAGCATAAAGTGAATAAAGAGTATTTGATATTAGTCATGAGGTTCGGCCAATTAATACTAGTGAAATCTACATTGGTTCATAACAACCAATTTTACACAGCTTGCCTACATTTGTTCTTAAATAATTGAAATGTCTATTGTTTATTCTGATTACATTCTAAAATATTTTGAACCTATTCCAACCAAACTTTTAATGGTAGAGAAAAGTAGAGAGAAATTTCTAGGCGACATATCATTACGCTTCTCCATAACATTATATTCCTAATGCAGGTCCGATGGCCTAACTTGATAATAAAAGAAATCCTAAAAATCAACCGCAGTGCCACTTACCGGGTCCAGTTGTGAATCTAAACCATTCTTAAATCCAGCTGAACACACACAAAAAAATTCATTAAAATCTGTCCAAACATTTAGGAGGTGTTCAGTCACATATATTCGGATAGAAGATTTCTATATATAAAGGGTATCATAGGGTGGCTCAATGTGTGAACGATGGTGACGTCTGGAAATGACGCCTCTCTCTGTGCATCCACCAAAAACAAATGTAAAAGTATATGTCTATAAACCAGATCGAGATTCTTGCCGGTTCTTTTCGATGACTGGTTTGTTTGTTCGAACCGGTAGTGGTTTTGTCGTTCATAAGTACCTTCTCAGGGCCTAAATCTAATAAAGAATTTTTGATGTGATTTGCTTTGATATATATAAAAATAGAACATGTAGTTTCCATGAGACTAAAACCATTTCGACATGATGAAAGTCACAGGCTTTAGCTGGTTTAAATAACAAGAGTATAAGTAACGGTAAAGGTTTTCCTTCGTATAATATCGTATGCAAATTTAATTTAAAAAAAACAGAGTTACCGTACGGTTACAATTCGTTTACTCATCGTGAACTGGCGTATCGATTTAGATCATGCCAATTCTTGGTAAAAAGTTTTTGTCATATAGTGACTCTTGAACAGGTTAATATTAATTATACATATCAAGTTTATATAAAAAGGAATTCAAAGTCCTTTATAGCTTACAGTAAAAACTGATACTATTTCTGTTTGAATTCGTAAACCTTTCTTAGGATCTTGTATTGCTAATGAGGAAAATATTATGGGATGAATGTCTTATATTTAAACGATATTGGTCCTAGGGCCTAGGAGTAATCAAACAATATACAATTAGGGTAGTTGTCCGGTTTTCGAATTTCTTTGCTCCCAGGGGCATAAATGCTTTCAAATAGATAATAAAAATTTCCATAACAATTAGAGTTCATCTAAGATATTCCGCATTCTGTCCTAAGTTTCTTATGGATGTCCAGGCCGCCATGACAGCGGTGACTGGCAATCCGGCGATAGATAGTTTCTCTCTCAGTGGTTGCCATTGTTTTTGGATTATACTGTAGTACAGTATAAGTATGTAGTAATGGTAAGTATACCATCAGGTCATAGTGCAGTGATTTAGCCGAACTACAATTTAAAAAAATAGAAATAACATAAGACAATTCTTCTTCGTTTTTTAGAATTCTATAACTCGAGGACAAATGGATCTATAATAAAGAGTAATACATATGTTTATAGAAAATTTAAGGCTCTACAAAACATTCTATACAGACAGTAAAGAAAAATTAAATCTTCTAAATATACAAGATTTCCGTGAAGTAAAGTCACCGTTCAGTCGTTGTTAGGTATACAAATACTAATCTAAACAAATATATCAGTAAATCTGACACGGTTGCGGAACTAGGAACCCGTATCTCTCAATTGTAGGAAGCAATTGCCGATAAAATTGAGCCAATGTTTGTTCTCCCTTGATCCCTTTACGATTTCCAATTGATTGAAGGTTTCATCTTTATAATTCTTACTTCTATGTCTATTACTCCATCACTTTGCCGTGTCATCACTTCAGTAGGATACCTATGTCTACATTTCCAAGCGACCTTTTTTCAGCTGCTCCAACTACATATTTATATATAAAATTGCGATGACCGTCTGTTTATAATTTTCTCGCCTTTAGACGTTTTGACTGATTTTGATTAAAAAAATTATACTTATGGAACCGTATCGATAGGTCTAAATCTATGTAATCGGTAGGTAATTATCCAGATTTATAATTTATTTAACTTTCTAAACTCTTCTTATTACGTAATAATAAATATTGTTTCTCTATATAAATAAAAATGAACTGCAAAATATATGCAAGAGCATCATTCCCAATGGTGGTAACAATTTGGCTATTTCTTCTTTTGTCCTGTTCGTGAATGTCAGTGCAAGGTTTATATGAAAGGAAATATTTGGAAACTTTTATGGAAGAGTGGAAAAATTGGGTTTAAAAGTTTTTATTTAAAAAAATGAGTCAGGGAGAAAGGAAACGCTACGATTTGAGAAATATTAC
Organism: Antheraea pernyi; assembly: GCA_015888305.1. Taxonomy (NCBI): domain Eukaryota; kingdom Metazoa; phylum Arthropoda; class Insecta; order Lepidoptera; family Saturniidae; genus Antheraea; species Antheraea pernyi. The sequence continues at coordinate 106,973 of MU159466.1, read as the reverse complement.
CAAATTGATGTGCCTTTGTTCATTTATTTTACTATTCTATGTCAGTACATGTTCTTACTGTAATTGGTCCAGAGGTCTCATTTTCTACGTTAGTAAAACCGTTTGAAACCGGGGCGGAGCTAATAAGAAAAAATTACAATATATATTTATTAGTTTATACGCAAGTATATCGATTCTGAGTATTGTTACTGAAGTAAATATTCTTATATCAAAGTAGAAAGATTAACGAAACTAAAATGACCAAGTTGTTTCCTGAAAGGCTAAGGATATTATAGGGTGGATGACTAGTGAACGATGGTGGCGTCTGGAAATGACGTACCTTTCTGTACATCCACTTAAAACTAATGCAAAAATTTATGTTTGGTAAAAATATGTAACTTGAAGAGATAAACCAGATCGAGTTTCTTGCTGGTCCTTCTCAATAACTCGGTTGTTTTACGAGCCGGTGATAGCGTTGACGTTCATAAGCGCCTACACAGGTCCTAAATAGATTTTTTTATATCATAGTAGGCAAACGAACAGGTGGGTCACCTGATGTAAGTGATCACCACCGTCCATAGACACTTGCAACACCAGGGGAGTTGCAAGTGCGTTGCCAGCCTGTTTTGGGGGGGAGGGAGGAAGGGAAGGGGAGGGGAGGTGTTTCTCCGGTGCTCTCACTGACTGAACGAAACGCAACAATGCAAGCACTGTTACTTCACGTCGGTTTTCTGCGAGAGGGTGGTACTACCCCGGGCGAGCCTACCCATTCATGCTGAAACCAGTCATAGCTTCAGCATGGCTCTACCACCTACTTATTTTAGTTTTAAAAACAAAAGATAGTTTTGAGTTTCATAAGTAATTTCACGCCATCTAAATTGATTAAAGTGTGTGATTTCAATTATGTAGATGCGGTAAAAGTAATGTTATTACATAATTACATCACAAAACTACGTGAATGAGTATTAAAACCTATGCGTAATAAAACATACGCTTGTAATCTTTCGCAGTTTAATACTTATTAGGAGTCGTTAAATGTTTAAAGCATCAATTAAAGCTGTAGATTTATTGCATGAAATAAAGGACTATGTGTATTAAGTTGAAGTAAAGATTCAGACTCGCAAGCTATTAAAACACCTTCTTCTCAATCGTTCTTAAATTCGTAGATTGGCTGTGGTCCTGAAATGTAATTAGTAGTTGATATGGCTGCCATATCTTTCGATCCTTGCAAGTTTTAACGACTATGTATGCCTCAATATAGATTTCAAGTGCTTCTCATTCGCGACAATATCAGTGCTCTTTTTGCTATATTTAGTCTTAATTAAGACAAACTTCACATTATCACTATAATTTTTCAATTATCAATTAAAGTTATAAGTTATTGTGGTCTTACTTCACCTATGTATCATGAAGCTTCGACCGATAGTAGTAAAAGATTAGCTGTGGTACATTTTCATCTAGTATATTATTGTAATCTAGAGAGTTTTTATAATTTAATGGAGCAATGCTGATAACTTGTTTTGTCATACACACCAGGGGAGTCGCAAGTGCGTTGCCAGCCTGTGTTGGGGGGAGGGGGGAGGAAGGGAAGGGGAAAGTGGAAGGGGAGGGGGAGGGGAGGTGGGCCTCCGGTGCGCTCACTGACCGAACGAGACGCAACAATGCAAGAACTGTTACTTCACGTCGGTTTTCTGTGGGTCGGGTGGTAGTACCCCGGGCGAGTCGACCCATTCATGCTAAAACCAGTAATAGCTTCAGCGTGGCTCTACCACCTACAAAATATACTTTATAGCATTTGACTACAATCTCATCAGATATTAAATGACGTTATGGTCTAATATGGTAACGCTAAACCTAGCGGCGACTGACTTATCTGCAGCTGCAGAAACACACCAACAGGTGCTTGGCGAAGGATATTCGACTTGAGGATGGTAGCTAGCTAGGCGGACTTAAAAGAAACTCTACCACCATGCCATCGCTTTATTACGACGTTTATCTTCACTGGAAGTTCCGAGACAGTTACAAGGAGTCCAACCTACGGTGATTATGAGATATATCCGCAAGAGATGAGATTACGAGAAACGTAACGAACGGGTTTGCGTTTCGATACAGTAATCATTTACTCGGTTAAATTTAACATGATTCTATATACATTCCTTATATATGGCAACATACAACAACAACAAGTACATGAAATGGAAAACAAAATACAGGATTTATTTTATATAGATACGAGGTAAAACTTTATGATACAATTCAAGTCTTTAAAGCGCAATAACGGACGACAACTTTACAACTTTAAGCAATTATCGTCCAATTACTCCGCTTTCTGTTTGGATCGATTACTACCAATAAATATGTTGTGTACGTCCATCACAATTTGGTATCCAATTTATAAGAAATGTTACGAATGAGGAAAACCAGTTAATGTTGTTTTAGAATTACGTTCCTAAAAAAGAACATTATACTTTCTGAAGAACTTCTACTTTTCTGTCATGTCACTTCAAAACGTATAAACCTAATAGTAATAATAGATAACGGGTTGGAATTTGTACAGAATATGTACTAGTTATATATCAAATATCTTACTAATTAATGAGAATACGAAAAATATTAAGGAGGGTCTATATAAAAATGCACGTTTTGAGATCTGTTTGTTGTCTCATAAAACTGTTAATAAACTTAATAATCAGATATAATGTAATAGAACTAAGTTTTACAAGTAATAAAAAACCAGGTAATTATCAATCGCCTTCATGCTTTATGTAAAGCATCTAGAACTAATGAAAGGAAAGACAAAACGCAAATATATTGCGACAGAAGTTTCTTTACGTAAGTCTATTTTACACTTACCAATTTATTTCATTGACGAAATATATTGAATAATTCTTATTAAAATAGTGGTGCTAAATGGTGGTCTAGTGGTTTAACCGGTGGAGTATCATTCCCATGTCCATAGATCTGAACCCCGGCATGTACTAACGATTTTATCGAAATTGACGTACAATTACTAATTTAAATTGGTAACACTATCGACTGACGGTGAAGGTAAAAAAAATAATATACGTGAGCAAATATAGAACTGTGAATTTGTCAGTTTGAAATCGCTAATACGTCGTGGGCTAGCGCGCGGATAATCCGCCATACCTACCTTCAAGAATAGGCCTATGGCCTTGCAGTGGATGTTAAAGGCACATGATGATGATGCTTTAATTATTTAAATTAATTAAATAATAGTTTACTTATTATTTAGTATTTTATATTCAATGGTTTCCACAATGGCCAATTATCTATTGTTAATAGAGTTAGAAATAAAGTCAACATCAACAAACTACCAATTAAAATCATATCCATCATCTTTGACAACCAATCAGATTACATCACTAATGACAACATCGGTGATCATCAATCATTGGGACATGGAGCTAATGAGTTTTCACTATCTCTTAAACAGAGGCGCTTCATTATCATTATTGCTTTGAACGTTGTCCAGAGAGGTTGTTGATTAGTTGACATGATATTACGTAGGATTATGCAAGTGTTTTATATGTAATCGTGTATGTAGATTGCCCATTAACAGTATCTTGAGACTGTTTAACATATATAAGGGATGAATTTCCAAAAATGCATTCTTAGTCTACAGAGTAGACAGTCTACAGTCTATAGTCCTAATCAACTATTACTGGTCTCAGCATGAATGGGTCGGCTCGTCCGGGGTAGTAGTAGAACCACCCTCTCATAGAAAACCGACGTGAAGTAACGGTGCTTGCATTGTTGCGTTTCGTTCGGTCAGTGAGAGCGTCGGAGGCCCAACTCCCCTCCCCTCTCCTCCCTCCCCTCCCTCTTCCTCCCCTAACCCTTCCCCCTAAAGGGTGGCAACGCACTTGCGACTCCTCTGGTGTTTTTAGTGTCCATGGACGGTGGTGATCACGTAACATCAAGTAACCCACCTGTTCGTTTGCCACCTATGATATAAAAAAAAAACAGTATATGAGGAATTCCTGTGCAAAATTTCATGCCCAAACTAATTAGAGCTACGCATATTTTGTCAGTTTTAAGATTACTATTGACTGAACTACCAATAGTTATTGACTCAACAAAGTTATCCATAAGATAAACTGTCAAATAACCCGTTGATATTTACTGGCGTTTATCATATGATTGTGTTCGGAAACGCAATTTGACAATTTATCGAACCGATAACGCTATAGAACAGATAAACTACAGTACTTTAGTACCCCAGAAACCGGGCATTAGTTCTCGTAAAAATGGTTATGTTATTTAACTAGGCATCTAGGTTTTTATTCGTATTAATTACGGTCTGTCTTTTTATTGCAATTTCATAATTATAACTTATCATCTACAATCTTTTTATGAATTTTATATTCTCTCTGTTATGTTTGATAATGAGTCTTTAGTAGCGTTGAAAAGAGTAAAAACATATCTATACAATACTTTGACAAGTCCTATATCAGGCAAGAAAAAAATCGTAAAAACCGATTTAGCCATATCGCAGTTTAACTGGAACAAACAGCAAACAGATCAATTTTATTTATATGTAATAAATAAAAATTGACAAAGATAACAGAGAATCCGTAAAAAAGGTTACCTGTATAAATAGTAATGTCAAAAATGCAATTGACACAATAAAAGACAGCCTATAAATAGTTCAAACAAAACACGTAGTAGTTCTGATGAAACATAACAATCGCGTGTGTACACGCGGAGGTAATGAAACTTGTTTGGCTTATATGTATTAAATTATATATATATGAGAATGCTCATAAACTATATACTATACAAAGTCCCGTAGTATAAATACTTAACTATACATTTACTCATTTTGATATACTGCTAGACCTAGTGACACTTATAAATACTTACACATACACACAATTACATACCTTTTTTTTTAACTGACTACGCTATTGACCAAGCAAGGTCTTAACAGCTTCACCGGACTACTAAGGCGAGCGCTTAAGGCACTCAGCCGTTTTTACTTTGACAACTAGCTCAAGGGTGCGTGGCACACCTCGGATTTGGCTGTTGCCTGATACATGCAATTCGCGACCTATCTGAGCTAATCTAAACTAAGCTAACTATTCATACATATATGAGTTGTTGAAACATATATGTGTACCAAGCATACATACCTCAACAACCCTTATATATATTTCGTATCGGATAATATTCTAAACTATTTCAGTTTGATAAGGGGAAAAAAATAAAACCCTTCCACCTGCATGTGTAAGCGTGTATGCGTGCATGTGTGTGGAGGTGATATGTGTAATGTTGTCGCAGTGATGTAAGATTTTGTGTCACTGTATCGCGCGAGCAGCGTACTCAAGGGCTCCACGCCGAGGGAACGGACCTACGAATTACATACCTACTTTACATTTAACACGTAACAATAATTTATCCCTACCGTGCCATTAGAAATTTCACTTCAAAAACAACATTTGCATGAGAATGTAGTCATCATTATTAACAGCTTGTAAGAGACCCACTATAGGGTCATAGGCCTCTTCCCGAAAGATGGTTTGGCCATAATCATCACACCAGCCCACGACGTATTTGGTTTCCCACATACTACAAGAACATTTCTCAGGGTTCAGGCTTCCTCACGATATTTTCCTTCACCGTCAGTCCATAGTGTTACCAATTTACATTGGTAAATGTACGCGAATTCCGAAAAATTCGTTGGTACATGCTGGGATTCGAACCTGCGGACATCGAATAGGATGAAGTCACCGGTACCAAATCTATATAAAGTCTTCAATAAAACTACTTTATCAATCATGAGAAAAAGAAGTAAGTAGTTCAGAGAAGGATCAGCGTAATACTTAACAATTTTCCAATACGTGAAATGTGTTTACTATAACAAATACTGTTAAAGTTATACAATATTGTGCACTAAAACGTTACGCCACCTTTAAAAGCGTCGACACCTTTTCCAGCAGTGACACTTTAACTCAACTTTGTGTAATAATTTACACGCTTATTTGAACAAGAATTCCACATAATATTACGGAGGTATTTCCAAACTTAATAATAACCTATCTTTATAAATTAACACACCAGAAATGATATTTCTAAATTATAATAACTAATTTTACATAACCATCAGAATTTATGGAGGATTTAATTTCAAATTTACATAAATAACTTAACCAATACATGTTGCTATGGCGTTAGTTTTAGACAATTATAGTATGAATGTTTTAACTATGTGATAGTCCAAGTGAATATATTAAAATCTATATCACCTATACATAAATAAAAAGGTAAGGCTAACGTGTCTGTGCCTTTTAGATTTTTGTAAAAAAAATTTTTATTGCTTTTTTGAAATGTCTGTCTGTCTTTATGTTTCTTTGGACACGCTTCACTGCTAAAATACTATATTTATGATAAAACCTGTTCAAGAGAATCATAAAGCATATCCCCGAGTAACATTTAGTCTTTACTTCATTAAAATCGGTTCGGTCTATCAAAAGTTATTGTAATTTTAATGACGACGCGACTTAAGTACGAGTGTAAAGTAGTAAATGTTCTTAATACTGTGAGGTGACTTTAATAGTCACTGTTTTTAAGTAAAGATCCACGCGGACGAAGTCGCGGGCACAGCTAAATAACTAAATTATTCAGCAATGACGATGACTCAATAGTAGCGTATACAGATGGGACGTAGATTCGAATATTTTTTATTGTAACACAACAAAGTAAAAAGCATGTAAATAAATACAAGTATATACTTATTAACCACAGTATAATTTAAATATAGCTTATACTATATAGAGATACGCTTGACGAAGGCAGAATGGAATAAGAAAGAAGTTACACACTAACTAGAAGAAGATATCAAAGCTGCAACTATGGATATTATATCGTGTTAAGTCGTAAGCTTTTTATAAACAATAGACTAGCTATCACCCTCGAGTTAAAATATGTAACGAAGTAACTTGATTACGGGAAGTGTGTTTGAACCCTTTTCTAGGTCCTGATTAGATGTCGTGAGATTTATCTCGACCATCTCCCCCTCTAATCTCACGTGACATTTTTCAAAGTATGTATTTTGAGTATTAATACTTTGGATTTATGAGAAAAAGACAACTTCCTTTATTATTGATATATTTACTATTTTGCTATTAGTAAATTTACATTATATTTCGATATATCAAAACTTTATATCTATTCACGGATTTTAATAGACAAAAGAATTGTGTCAAATTTCAGCATATTTTCGTCTATAAAGATGTTTTACATAACATTGCCGAAACCCCAAGAACCCCTTGGTGATTTAGCGAGATTCGGTTTGACTCCCCTTACAACTTTGACATATTTATTGTTTTTAACATCGTCGGATTTATCATCAAATAGCATTAACTGGAGTAATCATGGCGATATCAGGTAATCTTACAATATGTGTATACTAGACGAATAACTAGCAAAACTATCAAAAGTACTGAATGGTTTGTAAAATGAATCTAAAGTAACAAACAAAACTCTTTAAGTCAACAGAATTCTATGAAATAGCAAAGAACACAGATGAGGTAACAGTTTTTAATTTGTAATTCTATAGCGCTACACCTTACCGTATGTTCTGATGAATACAATGTGTTCGAATCCGCTTTCTATTCTTAGTATGTCATATTCTACATCAAGCAAGATACCAATCGTAAGTTAAACTACAATACAATAAAAAAATGTGATTGCATTAAACCGAGAACATGTATTACAAACGACATAATCATTCTAATATATTACGTCATCATTGTTATGTTCAATGTTATGCTATCACTATATGTGTTTATAAAACAATTAGTACTGAACAATAGTTGTATCTTAAAATAGTTTTATCAAGAAATAAACTTTAATTCCTATTTCATTTTACATTACCTTTATTTTAGTTTTGGCATCCAATCTTCCATATCATTACTACTATTGTTGAGTAGGTAACAGTATTACAAGCGACTTACAATAATTTCAGATTTTTTTATATCATAGGTGGCAAACGAACAGGTGGGTCACCTGATGTTAAGTGATCAACACCGTCCATATACAGTTGCAACGCCAGGGGAATCGCAAGTGCGTTGCCAGCCTGTGATGGGGGGGCGGAAGGGAAGGGGAATGTGGATGGGGAGGGGAAGTGGGTCTCCGGCGCTCTCACTGACCGAACGAAACGCAACAATGCAAGCACTGTTACTTCACGTCGGTTTTCTGTGAGAGGGTGGTACTACCCCGGGCGAGCCGACCCATTCATTCTGAAACCAGTGGCCCTCTTGTTAGAACTTTCTACAATTTCTATTTCTACAAAGCATCTCAGAATTCATGATCCGTGTTATTATTTTCCATCCACTTCTCTAATGCATAATAACCGAACTATATTACGTAAAATGCCACCAATATTACAAGATATGGAATGACATAAAACAAGTTTATGAATAAAATAAAAAATCCACTGCATCATAGACTAAGCCAAAAAAAAAACTATTTTACATAAAATAACGCACTATCTGTGTATTCAAGCATTGCAAGAATTACCTAATAAGACATTGACAGTATTGCCAGCAAAAGAAAATACGAATTGTGCTATTTCTACCGACTATAACATTAAAAATAACTAATATACATGGTGATTGGACAATCGTGTTTCCTTAATAACTAGCTAATGCTCGCGACTCCATTTTTATGAAAATAGTTACATTGTTTCATGAAAATTAAATAGTTTATATGTATATATTATTACGTTATCTTTTATTTTAATACTAACTGGTACTTGTGTCTTTTAACCTGTGTTGTTCAGACTTCATCTTAACCATATATCTTATACTAGCGGGCTCCGGGGGACGTTATCCCGCCCTGATAATAAAAAAAACCTTGACAAATTATATACCTAAGCCTTCCTTATGAATCACTTAATCTAATGGCGAAAATACCCATGAAAATCCGTTCAGTCGTTTTTGAGTTTATCGCTAACAGACAACAAGACAGACAGACACACGTGTATAGAGTAAAAAAAATTAAAAATACATTTCGCTTACAATGTCTATTTATATTATCAGTTTACTTTCCCTCTCCTGCGCATGCATACCATGCCAAACGCTCCCATTACCCCACGTCAAAAAATACACATTGCTGAACGCATAGTATTTATAAAAACTGTCATTTTTTCAAACTTTAATAAATATTCAATGAACATATTTTTATAAGGACCAATTATCTGAGAAATAATACTAAATTTTTTTAAAGCAAATTTATCCAGTATCTTTAGCAGTAGTTAAGCGTATATCATTTTATTTATATAGACTGTTACGTAAAACTACTTAACGTTTAGAACCTTTTAATATTTATCAATACTGTCAAACCCATCTGGAAAAGCGTAACGATACTTTCTAAACAAATGTAACCAATACTTTAAAAAGTCCACTACCTTTTAGTAAAAACCTCAACAAACTCGGACCAACCTTTTAGGTGACAAACTTGAACAGACGACAAAAACTGCAATATTTTTATACGTATGTACGAAACATAGCAGAATCAATCAAACTTAGGCTCCTTAGATAAGATTGTGTGAAAATTAACACACTGGAACTCAAACAACAGATAAGAATCTTTGTTCTTCCGTTAAATAATTGATTACCCACGCCCACTGGCGTTACATCCGAAATTTTTTGTGGCCCCTTTTTAATATCGCTATGAGAGAAATCTATTCAGAAGTCAATTATTATTATATGCACGGAGATGTAAAAGAAAGAACTAATGCATTGTAAATAATACGAAATCGGGTATTACTGTACTGATAATAAATAGATATCGAATATAAAACTGTATTTCGTAAATCTATATATATAAAAATCCAGTGTAATGCTAGTTTGTCCGCGATAAATTCCGATTACTCAATCGATCTTCATGAGAGTTGGTATTTATGTATAATTTAGTCCAACTTGAGAGCTGGGATATTTTATATTTCGATGAATGACCTCAAAATTTTAATAATTAAATCACAAATTACAAATTAAATGTTTTTTTTTTCTTTATTGGGTAATAAGAAAGTCCTCTAACAAAAGAAAGAGACCTTATCTAGGTTCACATTATTAAGAAAGCTCAACTAGACTTATTACTATATTACAATAATGAAAACAATAAAAATGAAATGATTATTTGTGTATGTATGTACATATGTATGGGTATTCTTATTTAATATATAAATATACAATATATTAATATTTTTATTTTTTGTACTTTTTATTTTTTATTATTAAAACAAAAACTACACATGGATAAAATAAAACTTAAAATAACTCTTTGGTAAAAACAAAAAAAAAACCTCAGGTACTTTATCTACAGTTTGTAAGTTCTTAATAAAATATATACAATAGCCTTAATTTATTTGTTACATTTTTTTAACTGTTCTACAATTTGTACATTTGTAAATTAAATGATTGTCAATGTTGATTATTGTTATTGTAAGTTGTATAAGTCTTGAACAGATGGCGCTTTATATTAGTTTGTTGAAAGAAGACTGTGGGACCGACTGTTATAGATATCACATAGATGGCGCCACTTTTAAAATATAAACTTAAAATAGTTTATCATAATTTTCATTCAACATAATATAATAATTGAACCACAGCAAGCCGTGGCCCCGTCAGCTATATTAAATAAATATAAAATTTATAAACACTTACGCGAAGAACCTTTATAGATAATTTGGGTATAGAATAATAATGCTAATTAAATTTAACGCCTGTAAAAAACCGTAAACGAAAACTTAAGTCAGTAACAAAAGAACTCAAAAACTGATAGCACCATGACGAGTGCGCTTTGTGTTTCGTGACTCATAAAGAATTGACTCGAATCATTTTATTGTGATAAAATATATAGTAGTAGGTAATTCACCTGATGTTCTTAACATTTACTGTGATTAATACTTATTTGACTTTACCTGAATACTCCAAATAAATGCAATATAACACAAATATATTTATTCCTTTTTATACTTCGGTAAATATGCGAGATGGTTGCAGTCGCATTTAAATTACAATACTCGTGGTGGCCTAGTGGTTTGACCGGTGGAATATAATTCAGATGTCCACAGGCTCAAACCCCAACGTACCAAGGAATTTTTAAGAATTCGCGTACATGTACTGATTTTAATCGATACCATTATCGGCTAACGGTGAAAGAGATCATCGTGAGGAAACCTGAACCTCAGAAATATTCTTGTAGTAAGTACTACTTTATATGGAAAAACATGAACTGTGGATTGCTCAGAGTTTAAAATCGTCAATACGCCGTGGGTTAGCGTGGTGATTATGCACATTCCTTCCTTCGCAAAGAGGTGGTAGGGTTTTAGAAGGTGGTAGAGCGACACTGAAACTATTACTAGTTTCAACATGAATGGGTCGGCTCGTCCGGGGTAGTACCACCCTGTCACAGAACACCGACGTGAAGTAACAGTGCTTGCATTGTTGCGTTTCGTTCGGTGAGTGAGAGCGCCGGAGGCCCACCTCCTTTCCTTTTCCCTTTCTCCTTTCCCTACCCCTCGCGCGTACACAGGCTGACAACGTATTTGCGACTCCCCTGGTGTTGCACTAGCAATGTCTATGGACGGTGGTGATCACTTAATATCAGGTGAACCACCTGTTCGTTTGCCTCCTTTTGATATTAAAAAAAGGTATATGGCCCTGCAGTAGGTCTCTTACAGGTTGATGATAATGAGGAAGATTAATATAATTAGGCACGCTTAAAAAATCCCATGGCATCTCGCTGACATATGCATTCACAGTTCGCTCTTTCTCGGCTCCAGATACTGACCCGCACGGTTTACTTCTACTTGGTTCTCGCGTCCAGTAATTTCAAATCTACACTTTATATAGCAATTGCTCCGTTCCTAACGTACATAGCGTAGTGATATATAGCTCATAACATTTCTTAATAAATAGGCTATAGAATGAAACGGGAACTTTTCAAATATGACGTTCAAATCCTTATTGAGGTCCCTTGTCTTGTATAATATCAAGATCGAATAGACTATCAGCACAATTATCCGAACACACTTAAAATACAATAAATATTCGATTATATTTTTTTTCGCGTGTAAATGTATTCGATATTATATATATTCGACCTGACATAACCTACGAAAAAAGCTTTACAATTTTGCCAAACCGGACTTCATGATAAAAATTAAAACCGATCAAGGAAATACGAAACATGTTACTATAAATTATAACACCTGTTCGTCTCTTTACTTAGTTATTCATTCATAACTTTACTTTGCATACATTTATGTATGGTATAAACCATTTCAAGGAAGCGTAGGCAATTTATTACGCAAAGGTTTATTTTTAGCCTCATTATCCTCAAAGATGAATTAACTTAATAAGTAGACAGTATCGTAACTGGATATCAGTCTGAAATATTTGTCTCCGTTCAAAATAGTAAACGAATTTATAGAGCGAGTCATTTCCTTGCAAGTATAGTAGTAGTGTATATAGTATAGTGTAGTAGTAGTCTTGTAGGTGGTAGAGCCACGCTGAAGCTATTACTGGTTTCAGCATGAATGGGTCGGCTCACTCGGGGTAGTACCACCCGACCCACAGAAAACCGACGTAAAGTAACAGTGCTTGCATTGTTGCGTTTCGTTCGGTCAGTGAGAGTGCCGGAGACTCACCTCCCCTCCCCTTACACTTTCCCCTTTCCCCCCGCCCCCCCCAACACAGGCTGGCAACGCACTTGCAACTCCCCTGATGTTGTTAGTATCTATGGACGGTGGTGATCACTTAAACCAGGTGACCCACCTGTTCGTTTACCTCCAATGATATAAAAAAAAAGTATTATGCCACTTACATAATGTGACTCGCACGGACTAAAACCCCACGGTGTACGTCTTCCGCTATAGTTGCGGCGGCACGAGATCTCTATAGACTTCGTCGAGCAGTAAAGGCGCCGCCGCCAGGCCCCGTCCAGTTGGGAGACAGCCGTGTACACACCGACCGTCTTCTGCGTCCACTGGACCTGTGCAATGGGAAGATGGGCCCCCCGACCCATCTTCCCTGGTCCGATTACAAAGGGAGGAGGCGGTCAAACTAACGCCTCCTCCTGCCCGTCCTCCGTTGGCGGAGACGGCCACTTTGAGGGTCCTGCTCACGGACGCTCTCCGCCGCCTCCTTCTGCGAGACGACCTCCTCCACACCACCTCCAGGCCACAACATTCCACACATCCTCGCTACCGAGCATGGCCGCAACTACGCTCGGCAGCGAGAGATCCTGTCCCACCGCCGCAGCCAACGTGCGACGCTGCTCCTCCCACGCAGCACACTCAGATAGACTGTGCTGCGCGGTGTCCGGGTCAACGCCGCACTGATGGCATACGGCAGTCGGATACATTCAGTTGATTTTATTAATCGCTGATTTTGTACATAAAGTTACAAGCGGACGAATTCACGGGCACAATTAGTAGAATATAAAGTTTATGGAGGTTGTAAAAAAAAGATATAACCAGCGATAGCCAGTGCCACAGAAACTAATACATATTATATTTATTATGCCTATATTTGTGTCCTATGCATCTATTGACGTAGTCCGGTGAAGCTGTTAAGACGTTGCTGTGTCAATAGCGTAGTCAGTTCGAGAAAAAAAGCATCTATAGTCAGATAGGTTAGCAGCAGACTTTAAAAGATTTAATGTTGTATGAACATAAGGTAATGATGCCTATTATTCACAAATTACGTGTCATTCATAAACATCTCAGTTAAAAATAGACAAACAAGATATAATATTAGCTTTAAATAGTTGAACGATTAGTAAAACTAATTACCAAAACAAATAATATAATTAATTGCAATCATTAGTCAAATCCCGTAATATAATAAAAATCATTAAACGTTCTTACCTAAAGTAATCATTAACGCACAACACGAGACAAACAAACAGATTAAGTTAACAGTATATATACAGGAAAAAAAATATATTTTCGCAACCAATCTTCTAGTAGATTTTTACTGCCATTATCGATTAGGTAATGATATAGAAAGAAAGAAATACTTTATTGTTGGAACAACCATACAATTAAATTAAATTACACAAACTAATTAGATAGAAAAAAAAAACATTTTAAAAATGAAAAAATAGATGTCCAACAATTGGCGAACCTATTCAGCAAAAATCTGCAATACTGTAAGTGGTACTGCAGCGCTGATTTTCGATGGGAGCCTATATATGATGATAAACGGACGTTAAAGTTAGTACAAAATTTGATACGAACAAACAAATAACACAGACACACGTAACACGTCACGGTTGGTCATACTAAAGTGAAATAACTGCTGTAACCACAAATTTAGGATTAACCAAAACAAATATAAATGTATACGGAAAAAGATTTAAAAAAAAATACACACCAATAAACAGGGCTTAAAATAGAACTACGTGAATACATTATACGTCACTTTAATTACTGAGTTTAAAATTGCAGTAGATACAAATTTCTTGCGATAATTTCAATGAACTAACAAGATGGCGGCCCTCTTGTTAGAATTTTCCAGAGAGTTTTCGTGGCAAGTCAAAATCTATATACCGTATATATCTATATAACCAAATTATAGTACGTAAAACACCACCAATAGTCCAGAATATTAAAGGCCCTACCAGGGCAATAGCGCAGTCAGTTCGAAAAAAAAAACATTGCTTGAACGTGCTAATCTCAGGAATTGCTGGTCCGATTTGAACAATTCTTTCAGGTTTAGATAACTCATTTATGGAGGAAGGCTATAGGAGAAGGGTATAACATCACGCTAAGACCAATAGGAGCGGGGCACGAATAAAGAATATTTCAAAATTTTTTTTTATTCCACGCAGACGAAGTCACGGGTAGATACTAGTATATTATACAATCCACTACATGACATTCCAAAATCTCCAATACTATATAACAACAAACGTTATTATTAACCGTTGTCAATTATTTTGGTCTTGAGTAATTCGCTGCAGTTATGTTATAGAGTTGTATAGTTTCTATTGAGTCACGCAACGTTACAAACAGTAGTTCAGTGAACGGAATTCGTGCGTAAAGTAAAAAAAAACTACGCGCTAAAGCCGATACGTGGGAGTACAAAAACTTTGCATTTCTGGACTTCCCAATCCTGCAACCGTCCTTGTATTTTTTAAAAAGTTCCTACATGAAAACGTTAAGGATGATGCATTCGTCGATAAGTTAATATTGGGAAACTCCAAGTGTTTTTTTCACGTAGTAAGTTATTATGCTATCCATATTACTACAGATTATACAACAATGTCATCTGTCACGTCTGTCTGTCTGTCTATTTGCGATAAACCCAAAAACTACTGAACTGATTTGAGGAAGGTTCATGTGTATAATTTGCCAAAGTTTTAGTTTTTAATTATCAGTGCGGGACAAAGTCCGTCGGGCCCGCTAATAATATCACAAACGCGAACCTTTTTTTATTTGTTTGTTACGTTATCCATACCTTAACTACTCAAACGATCTTTATGAACAGTAGTCCAGTGAAGCTGTTAAGACCTTGCTTGGTCAATAGCGTAGTCAGTTCGAAAAAAAAAAACGATCTTTATGAAATATAGAATACACGAAGTCGAGGGTATAAGAGATTATATAGAGTACCATTTCTGATAAAAGTATTAACTCCGTGAAGTAGGTCAAATTTATATTCATGCGAGCGAAGCAGCGAGCAAAAGCTACTTTTACTATTAAAAAAAAACAGTACGTGTATCAGTGTGTACACGCGGAGGCAGTGAAACTTCTTTGGGTTATATTTATTAAATTATACTATGTATTAAATATTTATGTATCAAATTATATATACGAGTGCTCGTCCAGTAATCGAACATCATCAAAAAAAAAATCCATTTTTTTATTGATATCATTAAAGCTACTCAATATATAAAAAATAAAAAAAATATGAAAAAAAATCGGTCTAGAAACAGAGAAAGGAGATGATTTTAACCGTTTCCCCATTGCAAATTACATATAGATATTAGAATGCTCATAAACTATAGACTATACGAAGTCCCGTATAAATACTTAGCTATATATCTACTCATTTTGGTATACTACTGGACCTTTTTTTTTATACATGGGGAGATCCCTAACAGATTCCCATCCCGTCGGGCAGCTGAGCATGGGTTATGTCCGATTTGCACGGACTAAAACCCCATGGTGCCTTCATATACCTTTTTAGGTGGGGGAGCAGGGACTGCCGGCTGGCACTGCGTCTGCTCCCCCGACAGGTGTAAGCCCCTCAAGAGGCCCTGACTGCGGTTTGACGGGTCAGAGATGGTAGACCCCTCAAAGGGTTTAGGAAAGGAGATACTACTAGACCTAGAGACACAAATACATATCTTACATTTAACGCGTAACACGTAACGAAAATTTTTCCCTACCGTGTCATAAGAACTTCACTTCAATAATAGCAACAAATAAAGAAAGGTACAATTCATTAGTTGTTCACTAGCTTTTACCTGCGGCTTAAATCGCTTTAATGTAGTATCGATCTATCGCTCGAAAACAATGCATTTTTTGGAAGAAATGTTCTCTATATATTTTTCTATATTTATGCGATATCCAATGACTATTGATCGAGTATTTAGTGTTTAGAAGCAAATAAACACTTAAAACAAACACTCATTTATACATTAGCAAGGATTGGAGTATTCATAGGCCATCTATACTAATATTATAAAGAGGTAAAGTTTGTGACGTTGTAGGGGGTAATCTCAGGAACTACTAGTCCGATTTGAAAAATTATTTCAGTGTTATATAGCTCATTTATCGAGGAAGGTTATAGGCTATATATCATCACGCTAAGACCAATAGGAGCATAAATGAAGAATGTTTCTGAAACGGGGCTTTTCCCTCTTGAGAGATTCCGCTCCGTGTTAGCGTTAGCCCAAAGTAAATATTCCACGTGAACGAAGTCGCGGGCTGAGGCTAGTTTACAATATAACATTTTAGTTTCTTACTTTATTTATTTTCAGCAACCAATCTTCTAAATTGTTACTGCCATTGTAGAGTAGGTAAGTAATTGTTGTAGATAAGTGTGTTACGATAAATTCAATGTTCTGACAAAATGATGGCCCCTTGTTAGAACTTTCCTGGGAGTTTTACGGCATTTCAGAATTCATGCTCCGTGGTGGTGATTCTCGCCCACTTGTACACAATAACGAATTATAACGTACTATGCCACCAATATGACAAATTATAGAGTCAAATAACACACGATTATGAATACAGTATAAAAGCCACTAACTACATGACATACTAAGTTCCCGCCAAAAACTCAACAAAGTTATTGACATTTTTTATCATGGATTTATTTACTCTCTTGATAATACTACACCTATTTATTTTTTTATTTATTTAGGAGTTTTTTTCAAATATATCAGCTCCATAGTAAACTTAATCTAATTTACACGCTGAATATCTTAAATAAAACACATCATTAAAACTAATATAAACCACTAGAGCGTCATTAATGACGACTCAACATCTATCTAAACACATAATACGTATGTAAATCAAACGTGTCATTTCATTTACAATTTTCATGAAAAAAATTGTTGCATCTAGGAGTAAGTAATATTTCAGTCACTTTTAATAATGTCTGTCTATCTGTCCGTCTGTCTGTTTGTATGAACTCGCATCACTGCTTAAGTACTGAGTTCAAAATAAAATCACACAAAGAAAAACATATTATCGAGAATAACTTAGTCTTTGTTTCATTAAAATCGGTCCACTCTATCAAAAGATATTGTAGTTTGAACGACGATGCGGCGTAAGTAAAGTATATAAAAGTAGTTTTTTTTTATGTCATAGGTGGCAAACGAACAGGTGGGTCACCTGATGTTAAGTGATCACCACCGTCCATGGACACTAACAACACCAGAGGAGTTGCTAGTGCGTTGCCACCCTTTGGGGGAAAGGATTAAGGGAGGGAGAGGGAAAGGAACGAGGAGAGGGGAGGGGAGGTGGGCTTCCGGCGCTCTCACTGACCGAACGAAACGCAACAATGCAAGCACTGTTACTTCACGTCGGTTTTCTGTGAGAGGGTGGTACTACCCCGAGCGAGGCGACCCATTCATGCTGAAACCAGTAATAGTTTCAGCGTGGCTCTACCACCATAAATGTTTCCATTCACCATGTATATGATACATTCAGACAACTTTATTATTCACTGTTTTTTACATAAGGTTCCACAAGCATTAAGTCGTGAGCACAGCTATTTACGTAATAAAACCATACTATAATTATACCATACATACTATACTATAATTTAAAGAACAAAATTCACCAAACATCTGAAAGGTATTTCCAAAAAATAAATAACATTTGATTCTATTTCCGATACACCGAGGAATGTGCTTTCTCCCGGGTTTAAGCGTTGATTTACTGCATTGAAGTATGAATCGAATTAAAGGTATGTACGACGGAGAATATCACTACATACAAAACAAACTCCTCCGCCACGTCTGTCTGTCTGTTCGTGATAAACTCAAAAACGACTAACACGGATTTTCATGCGGTTTTCACCAGTAGATATAGCGATTAATGAGGAAAGTTTGGGTATATAATTTGTCAAGGTTTTTGAAGTTATACTTCTTTTGGCGCGTTAGGGATAAATGATAGTAAATTTTTACGCGCAAACCGTCACGAAAAACCGACACCCTGAAGTTAGCTATAGTCAACATTTTGTTTCATTGTATTTGTTGTTTGTATTAAAACTTTCAATGAATTAAATACCTTTTTTCTATTGTTAGTATCGTTTTTTCTACAAACGTAGAATAAGGCAAAAATTAAAATTTAGAAAAGATTTTTATCTTGTTACGCCAAAAAAGTATAACTTCTAACGCATGTACATAAGTACACACACACTTTTTTTATGATTACTACGGGATTACGACCGCCATGTCATCTAGTAAACAAATAAGATATACAAGCTAGATTTATAAATAAAATATTAAAGATTTAAATACTTAAAATGCTAATAATAACTTTACTATGAGTAAATATAAATAAATATATGATAAGGAAACACATAAGGAACTTGCCGAGTAATAAGTAAAACATTTTATTTATCTGATATGACGCTAATAGTATATTACAAAGTATATTTACAGAACAGATGTTCGTACTTGTCATTCACTAACTAGTAACTGTTAAATACCAATCTCAGATAGCGGTTTTGCTTGCAATACGAAACTATCAAAGACATCATAAAAATCGATGTTATCATTTGTTTTTATGGGCTAATTATTTTAGACTGAGATATAAGATAAGATTTTCTCAATTATATACACATCGCGGGTAAAATTTTTACCAAAGTTTACAAAGTAAAAATAAAAATCTAATAGCGTTATTGAAATTACCACGAGCCTCTTACCTGCGTCTAAATCATTTTGTCTTATATCGACTTGTATCTATATCAGGAATAACAAATCTTGCTGACTTAACATTATGCTCATGCAACCCGTCAAAGGAGCGAGTAGTGGATCGTACCAAATTGCGATCACTCCTCTCTCCCTTTATATTGCTAATTCCAAAATTTGGAAAAAAGATATCGTCATTGACAATTTTCTATTATATCTATCAATTTTATTGTAGAATTAGCTGTGCCCGCGACTCCGTCTGCGTGGAATCTAAGAGACAACAGTCTATTAAAAAACAGTGACTAATGAATAAAGTGATCTGAATGTATTAAGTCCATTTACTTGTCTACTTTTCTCTCGTACTTAAGTCGCGTTGTCATTAAAATTACAATAACTTTTGATAGAGTGGACCGATTTTAATGAAACAAACACTAAGTTACTCCCGAGGATATGTTATACAATTTTCTTGGTAAGGGTTATTGTGAACCCAGTACTTTAGCAGTGACGCGTGTTCGTATAAACAGACAAACAGACATTTAAAGAAATGATTGAAATGTATTTTATTACTTATTCCTATACACCTGCAACAATTTTTTCGAAATTGAAAACGTACAGGCACGTTATATTAGTATAGAAAATGTATAGATTAAAGATTAGGGCATAATTTCTAAAACCTCACTTTCGCATAGTGATCTGTATAGATCGGTATTTAAATGTAGATTTAGATGATAAAAAGGAAAATTTTAATTTTAAAGACGGTGTTCAGGCTCTAAATGTCATACCAGAAAATAAATAGAGAAACATTATTTTTACAAGTGATTAATGTCTGCGGTTACGCACGCGTTCAGTTGATATTAGTTAATTTACAGTAATACTTAAACTGCGGTTACTGAGTGCTTAGACCTTAAGGGCCGCTGATATAAATGAAGTTTTCGTAGCTTACATACGATTTTTTTATTATTTTTTCTTTTAAGAAATCATTGCGATCATCGTTCAGCACAAATAAAACTAATATAAGTAATGGTTGCTCAAAGCGTCTTTATCTAAATTTTACTTTGATCCAAAACTATCAAGGAAAGAAAACACCACACTGAAATTATAAGTTTCGGTGTGGTGAATTTTTAAAGACATCATCTATCGGTTTGTCTAAAAATTCTTATATCTCATAACAAATTATTTCAATACCCTTTTCAAAAATCACCATTTTAATAAAACATAGACAATTATATGAAATAGTTAGAAATCGAAGAAACTATAATTATAAACATAAATGAGAACATACTATTGAAGTTCAAGTATTTTCAAGCACACTAAACGCTTGTTATCATCAGCGATAAAATGTACATTTCAAACTAAAACACATAAAAACTTTATGACGATACATCAACGCAGCTTTACAGCTTATGATGCACTTTAATTAGAGCTTGTATTTAGAAAATCACTAATTACATACTAATGAAAGCGTTATCTATACAGACGATTTAAATATGAAAAGACCTCCCAACCTTAACAATGGTTTTGTTCGAATGCGTCCCAAGAATTTCAAAACCAACTCACCATGCAACAAGTCAGCATCTATTTACAATGGACCACAATAAAATTCACAGCACGTTTTACACTTTAAAAATTTCAACTAAACTATAGCCGTTGTTTTCAACACTGGTCCCAAGATACACCCTTGTAGTGCGCTTGAAAAAAATTCGTATTATGATCGTACGCGTGCGCGATGCGCGTGAGTCGATAGGCGCGTGCCTTTGTATAGCTGCCTGCTCCGAACTGTGATCAAAGACTGACTGGCTGACGCTTGCGCCGGCGCGACGATGTTTACTATACCCCATGCGAGAGATTATCAAACGCCTTATTGAATTCATAACTCTAGTACAAAGTTGTAAAGCTGGTTTTCCATTGTTTTAATCATATAGATCCTTATCTGTGTTAGTAAAGTCGGACACATGTATTTGTCGTTTGTATGAATGAAAAAATAAACTCTATGCATAGAGCTTTCTGTTATTCTGTTTGACGCGGCTCGTTTCGTTTATAATGCCATAACCTTAATTAATGTTTTGAACCACATGATATGTTAGCGTAAGTCCTTGTTGCGTTTAAGTGTCTGCATTAACGCTGATGATTCATTATTAACTTCGATCTCTTTTAATTTGTCAAGGATTTCATGTTTTCGATTGATACAATTTCTCAGAATAGCGGACCTAGTGGTTTCGAATAAACCTACTTCGGAATTCAGCGATAATGGCGTATTTCCAAATGTCTTTATTAATGTTTTGGTTTAGAATTAAGATTTCGAACAATATTATTTCCGTCACATTGTTATACATAGTTTTCGATAGCTTTAGGTAAATCTATTTTAGTTGATGTGTCAGAGTAAAATGAAATCTGAGTTTAGAATTAAATGAATGTTGAATGATGACACGCTTGTTATGGTTCGTTGATCCATCTCAATTTTCCTGTTTCCTATAACTTTAATTATTATAGCATCATTTTGCCGAGTTAAGATTAAATTCTACGAAATACGTTTTTATATGTTTTGTTTACTGTTCCAACCTATTCATATTGTAAGTCTATTGATAGTTTATATCAAACTATTGCACCATTATCGTGCTCTATTGTCCACGTGAGATTAGGCAATAGCGATGGATGAATGACTCAATAAATATAAAAATAAATGCTTATAAAAATATCGTTTATAATTCTAAAGAATTAGAGTTCAAATTACACGGATCAACCTTTGGTCATGACAGAATGCACATGAATAAACATATTACGTTATTTTATAATAAATTTTCTAATAACATTAATTTAAACTTAAACAGCACTGACATAAAGTAAAATTTTCTTTGGCGGAGTTTTAATGTTGGAGCTGAACTTGTCGTTTCTATTGTCGTGTTTTTGAATAGAAACAATTCGGAAGGAAATGAATAGATTTAATGTAATCAGATAATTTGTTCTATTATACGACCCCGAAAAATAAATTACAGACGATCAAAATGTGTATTGAAATAATGGAGTATTGGAAACGGTGATAGGTCATCTGGTAAAACCCGTTACGATACTAGGTGCCAACGGGTTTCGTGTGCTCGTGCCAAATCTTTCTTACACAATAAAATCATATTGGTAACGGGATAAAGTTTGTAACAAAACTATTTACGAGTTCTGAAATTTTCATATTTCGTTGTACATATTTTATTCCACCTAAGTAGTGTTTTTCTTCACTCTTCCCTGTCAGATGTCATCTCAATATGCACACCTTTTATACACATATCATCTTTCACACAATCCATCCATACCTTTTGCAGTCTTCTACTACTTCTGTATCCGTCCACCATCATACTTAAAACTTTTCAAGTAGCATGGTTTTGATCTCTCCTCATAACATGTTCATACCATGTTAAACCTGTTAATTCTCAACTCCTCTGTCACTGGTGCTATTTTTAAACTACTTCAGATATACTTATTCTTAATCTTAGCTATTCTAGTTATACCACACATCCATCACCTTTAGCTATTACTAATTTCAGCTCATAGGGTAGTACCACCCTCTCACATAACACCGACGTGAAGTAACAGTGCTTGTATTGTTGCATTTCGTTCGGTCAGTTCCTCTTCCTATTTACCCTACCTCTCCCTCATATACAGGCTGGCAACGCACCTGCGACTCCCCTGGTGTTGCTAGTGTCCATGGACGGTGGTGATCAGTTAACATCAGGTGACCCAGCCGTTCGTTTGCCTCCTTTTGGCATAAAAAAAACCTTAACATTGTTATCTCTGCCACATGTAGTCGTCTTCTTATTTCATTGTCTTTTATTGAATATCAGCACAGTTTGAGTTTTATAGTAGCAAAATTTATACTCCTAAGGTCCTCCTTTAGGTCCCTAATTTTAAGTTCTGAACTTTACATATTTTGCATTTTGATGTAGTTTATAGGAAAATAGGAACGTAATTATTTTTCTATTTTTACTAGTTCTCTAAGAAATGTCGAATTTCAAAAAATATGATTATAATTCTCCCAGCTAACCAACGGTTGGAGATTGAGTAACCGATGAATGTAGACGGAATTTTAAATCTACGAGTTATAGAACCTATACAAGATTCGACTATAGAAGTGTTAACACCAAACGGATCTCTACCGTAAAACTCTGCAGTCAAAATTTATGACAACAAATGGACTACTTGTCCGTATTTTATATCATATCGTAGTCTGCTGAAGCTGTTAAAGCCTTACTAGGCAAATAGTCTAGTCAGTTCGAAAACAAAAAATATCATATCGTAAGAAAACATCTATCTAATTTTAGATTAGCATAGAAAGATCATAATGTTGGCTGTGGGCTAGTAAAATATATAAGACTTTAAAAAGAAAGTAATTACCAAAAATAATCTCCCGTATTAATCTCCACTACTTACTATACGTGACTGTTATTCAAAGTTATCATATATACAAATCAACACCAATAGTTCACAGTTAAAATCCTACACGAGCATTACGTTGATCGACGTTTGATTGATTTCCATTTTCCACAATAACGCTGAGCTTTCAATTAAAGGAACCATCGCTATGAAATCATAGCACGGCTTGTTTGTATTCCGGCATATGAATTCAAATTCAAAACCAATTTTAGGCTTCGTCATATCGTCAAATGAATTTGCATTGCCTTTATTTTCAAGTGTCTCAAACAAATTATCATAAACACAGATAATAACATAGTTTCAAGTTCTAAGTTAATTCTTTATGCTGTTATATAATCTCTCATATATTCTAATGGCTATCTTTAGTCCGTAATAGTAAGGTACGTATCAAAGACAAGCCGACGCACGCGGAAACTACTTGGCCGTAAGAATTTAAAGTGTTTTCTTAACTTCAGCTTACTCGTAACGATCACAAAGAATGTCTGTATATAATCATTTTCGAAATGTTGTCTGTTCATTAATATATTACATTTTCAAATACTATATCTATATATATTTAAATTATAGATAACTAGTGGGTCCGCCGAACGTTGTTCAGCCCTGATAATAAAGAGAACCTTTACAAATGATATACCTCTATACCTTCCTCATGAATCACATTATCTACTGGTTAATCCACAAAAGAATTCGTTTAGTAGTTTTTGAATATATCCCATAAACGACAGACAGACGTGGTAGGGAAATTTGTTTTGTAATATTTATTGATGAATGCCGTCCAGTTGGCGAGTTCGCTGTCAGAAGGAAACGTTCTTAATAGGCTGGCCACATATCCACATTGTATGATAATTCTTAGTGTAAAAAACCGAAGTATGGTCTAACTTTCTATTAGTCCGAGGCATTACCAGGTCAATCGTGTGTAATATGTATTCAGCCGACCTTATGGTGCTAGACTCTCGACTCCAAACAGATTCTATGAAGAGCAGAGTACTCTATGATCTACAGAGGTAGCGACCTGAAAGAGCGGACGGTGCTAAAGTATACCAGATGCATATGGGATCCCATACTAAACTCATCCTCTAGGCTATGGCTATACCCAATCTGCGGCCCACCGGGTCTTGATAGTAGGCCCACCCGGTTTTACTTTATTTTTAATTATTTTAAATTCCGTCAGAAAAACTATGAGCACTATGAGTAAATTAAATAGATCCCAGATAACCCGACCGCAACGTTTACTTATGATATAGGGGTTATACTAAGCTTGTTTTATTGGACAACCATTTTTCACTATATTAATACGTTGTTAATTTGAAATTACGTTTTTTTTTTATTTAATACTTAAATATTTTTAGTTTGCGGCTCGCGACACCATAAGGGAAAACGGGTGGCCCGTTTAAACATAACGTTGAGTACCACTGCTCTAGGCCATAAGCGTAATTCGCTGAGTCGTACACCTTTGTTGTAGTAAAAATCGTTTTCATATATTTCTAACTATTATTATTTCTTTGTATTATTTAATATTCCTACACATATAACATAGTTATAATTAACTAATGTTTTAGTTAAAATCTTCGATCAACAATGACTAGATAAAGGGTCGGCGCGAAAATTACGTCTCGGTAAATAAGAGCTCACTTGAAATGTGAGTCATTATTTTGTTTAGTTTGTTTGAAATACAGCCAATGTAAGCACGTTTCACATGCCGCAGTGTATTCAAAAGATGCAAAAATAATACCCGAAAAAGCAATTTAACGGCCGAAGTATCTTACTTTCGCTAAATACATGTTGAATAAGTTATATTTTAAGCTTTAAACTAACACATAATATCAAATTTTAAACAAAATTACCCATTTTAAATCTGTGATACAAATGTTTGGCCTAGGCTCGCCAACCACACACAATAACGGGGAAACGTACTTTATTCATTACGTGTTAAGGTTGAATTCACACTAAATGTTGTTTATGTTGTCTTTTCATTTGTGCTTTGCTCGCTTTTAATTTATTGATTTGCTCGTTTTATCGTAAGTATTCGATAATATTTTGAACATTTGTGACTTTATTACTAGGTGTTATGGTTGTAATTACGTTGAACTTAAAACTGTTTTAAAACTTTTTTTCTCCCTTTTTAGTAAACAAATAGCTACACATAAGTATATATTTACGCGGACAGCGTTTAGCTTCGATTTTGTACGTGACCCTTTATCTAGTTATTGTTAATCGAAGGTTAAAATACTAAAAATCTTTGTAGAATTCACCGTGTGCTCGATGGAATTTCCTATCGACAGAATCTCAAAGATCATTTGGGTTTCTCAAATGTTTGGTTTTTAATTCACTATTAAATATCCCTAAGAGATGAATTTCCAAAAATGGTTTCTTAGTCCTAACTTACAATATATAAGTAACATGTCTACAATGATTAATGCTCCTACCGATCCTAGATGCCAGTTAGCTGCCTGAAATACACAATTTTAATTAAGTAGCTAGTCTTGTATGTAATCCTATTCTAAAATGCCTTTAATGTAATTATTTAATAATATTTCTATATATGGAAAAATGAAAGAAAATAGAAGCTTAAGATTCTAAACGTTTCTTACAACACCAGCTCTAATTAAATGTCTGAGTACAACAATAAACCCACTGAGATGTAATTAAATACACTTCTATTAATATGTAACATAGTATTGACTGGTACTGTTAATTATGATTTACTAATATTCTAATTTATTTATTTAAGGTCTAGAAAACTGAGTTCGTTGATCAAAAAATTACAAGAACCCTGCAAAATGTGAATACAACATGTATAAGAAAATGTTTTATAGCAGAACAAAGAAAACTTGAAATAAATTAAACGTTATCGAAGCGCCTGTGAAAAATTATGAGACAAATAGTTTTAATATACACATAAATGATATCAAAGTGTTGCTTGTTTATCCGACCTAAAAATTCCAAAACGAAAGACATTAGCTTGCAATTAATACAATGCTTAGACAAGAATGATAGAAGACAGGCAGCAATCAATCCAGATGAGACGTCGTTTTAATTATACAACAAAAGCAATTTCATCATAACGAAGTCACGAACATCAACTATTAATATATTAAGTTATTCAATTAAAATTCGTCGATAAATTAGGATTATAAGAGCGCGTTAAATTTAATTTCGACATAATCCAGACGTATTATCCACCTAATTGTGCCACCTACTTACGGGATTATTAGAAATGTTTAACCGACATTATTGTCGAACCTCATAAATCATTAACTCCGTCAAGAGCATCGCCAAAGAAATCAATTATAATCAAAGCAATGACATGTAAATTTCACCGCACCATCTTCAAACTTTCACTAAGATTGAATGCGAAGTAAAAGTGACTAAATAACTGTTGTGTGTCGAGCGATTTAGATTTTAATGGCCAATGCCTTAATAGCTAGTCATAATAGGAACGCTACTACTAAATCTAAATCTGTTGTTATTACAGTTTTTAGTGATATCAAAGTCATCTTGATTAAATGGATAGAGAGAGCATGGTTCACTGAATCAAAATATACAAGTACCAAAAAAATCGGTTGTCTGTAAATTCGAATTACGGCGATAATTTTACGTAACGACTAGGACGCATCGGTCGATGAAGTGATAGAAAGATAGATGCGTCACAAGCTGAACGCTTACGCTTCTCGCTTGCACGCTCGGCTCAGGCGGAATGTGACAATGAGCTACGCTTTTTCGTGCGTGCATCCGACGTTCATCAATTTATAGGATGTTATCACGGCAAAATTTGTATTAACGGTGATGTAAATATTATGCAGAAATCTGAACTCTTAATAGTACGGAAAGAGTAAATAAGCAGTGTATTATAGTGTCAATTACCTGACTATATCGCTACCAATTTTGAAGGGATGATGACTTAGTTCATAGCGTTCTAACATGGAATCTATCGAAGATACGAAACTGTGCAACTGAGTTTAAGCTTTCGGTGAAGGAACACACCGTAATGAGCCCATAGCATGGTGGTAGGGCTTCTTCTAAGTCCATTTGGCTATCTACCACCCCTCAGGTGGAAAATCTCATACCAATCGCATTGTGGTATGTAACCTCTAGGTTTACCCATAAAGTATTTAAAAAAAAGGTGTGTGTGCAATTCACACACAATAGAAGTGAAACTTTGGTAAATCGACAAAAGAATGAGATGAATATATATAACAAGGGTAGGATAACGACAAAGTTGTTTTGTTTAAAAATGAATTTATTATTTAGCACAACAAGATATAAAAATACCCGCAAACACTGTTAAATAATGACACACCACGCTGACTTCTTACTAAAAAGCTGTAATACGCAGCCGCATACAGTGTACAGTAGTATTAGCTCACGTACTTTTCACATATACTAACACAACAAGTAACTAATACAAACAAGTATTTAACAGTGTGCAATATATTGCAGCTTTTAGATTATACACACCTTTGTATATACACCGACATTTGCTCTCTCGCTCTAGCTCACTAATTTTTGTATCTGTGTCTCTTACCTGTCGTTTTTTCCGTTGCATCCGCTTTGACACACCGACATTTGCTCTCTCGCTCTGGCTCATTATTTTTTGTATTTGTGTCTCTTACCTGTCGTTCTTTCCGTTGCACCCGTTTTGAAATCACAACGATTCTAAAGAAGTTTCACTTCAAAATTATGTATACTGTATAGTCAAAGTATGTCAGTAGGCAAACGTAAATTAATACGTTTTAAAATAACCCAATTCGATTGGATGATCACTATTACCAATTATTTCGGTACCCTTTTACCTCTTAATCCCTTTCTATTGCGATTGCCTCTCGTATCGGTATGAACACCATTACCAACAAAAATTTAGAAAAAAAATTTAAACTGACATTTCTTGCTTCTTCAACTAGCCCTCATTAAAACTAGTAATGGAAATAGTATAAATTACATAGTATGGTAAATCAATCGTAGTGATTTTTTATTACATTGTCGCATATCGTATATCCAACTACCAAGAGATTTGTAAATATGACCGCGATGAGTGCTGATAGATTGTATATCTCTCATTGGTCGCGATTGTTTTGTATTGCATTAGGCTAACCAGATACAGTGACGTAATTTTATTATACTACAATAAAAGAAAACTTTACATTAAGAGAATGATGAATCCTCAAATATATTGTAGACCGGCATGGTCTTTAAACAAATGTTTTGCGCGAGAGGAACCCTTTGTCCGGCTGCTGAAGATTTATTTTTATTACAAAGTACTGACCGCGTTTACGGTTTATAAATTATGGTGTTTCATTAATTAATTAAAGCAGATTATGCGTTCTGCTAATTTATGTTTGTCACTGTTATAAACATTTCAGATAAATTTACCAAATCTCCGATGAATGAATCAAACACATCCATTTAATCTAGTTCTTTAGAATATATGACTTATTTGTATTTAGCCTTATTAACACTCGTCAACAACGTGTCATCAACAAGTCCTGTATCTATCAGTATCTTGTCGAAATCGAACCTACTATCGTCAGCCTAACCTACCAGTTATAGTCAACGTTTTCTGTGCACGCCATACCTTTGATCGAATCGCAATAAAACTCTGCCTACACGTTGTACAAGTAACAGAAAAGGCAACTTTTATTCAAAATACGAGCTCAGCCGCGGACAGGTAGTCCATTGTAAATCATTTCATTTGTTACTTATTCCGTTAGAAGCATTAATATGTTGTATTCATATAATTTTTTGTAAGTCCCAAAAATCTCTAAAAGTATCCTGTTTTAGTAATAATACTGCATTTATATATATATATATATATATATTGCTATGTTTATTTATGGCAATCACTCTTATAGAGGATTATTACTGTCATTGTCACGTAGGAAATGTATATATATATATATATATGTATGTTTCGAGTGATTTATCTTTAACTGCGTAGACTTTAGTGTTTCACCACAATCTCTCCTCATCTTAAATGGTATCTCATGGTAATTAAGAAGGCACACTTATGAACGGCAAAACTACCACCGGTTCGGAAAACAACTCAGTCATCGAGAAGAACTGGTAAGTATCGTTTTAACATACATATATTCAAAGCACATTACACGTTACAATCGTTTTAGTCGATGCACAGATACGAGTTAATTCCAGACACCATCGTTCACATCCACGGATGTGTTAGAAAAAACCCAACGATATGCTATGGTTTCGTCATGTGTTCGTTCACTGAAAAGCCACTGCAACTACAGTTACCTAGCACCAAACCATCGTAGCTTCTCACGATATCTATTAAACTAAATAGTATGCAGTTAACAACACCCATAGACAACTACATTCCACACCAATTAAATTTCTTCGCCACACACTTTATAAAGATGCGACGATTGGAACAAGGTCAAAGATTCACGTAAAAGGCGATGACATTCCTTAGAAAATAGGGATGGGATAATTCGATATCAAATCATTTGTTTATTCGAGTTAATAATTACGATAAGATGTATTCTATCGATAATTGATTACGTTTGATTATTTTAATTGAAACTCCGTCAAACAAAATAATTATAATTATAGAAATAAAACTTATTTCGAGAAATAAAACTTATTTCGGGATGGTCTAATTTGGATTTCATGAAATTAAAATGCGAAACAAAAAAGAGATAGTTATAAATGCCTTTATAGGTTTTAGGCTGTAAGAGAGTGAGATAGTATATTCTTATTGTATTCGAAATATATACAAAGAGGGGGTGAGAGTGAGAAAAGAGAGAGTTGATATCTATAACACATTATTTTCTGTTGCTGAATATTGCGCATTTTTTTTAATTATTATGTGTTGTGTATTATAAACATTTTTGGTACTAATATTAACAATAGTAGGTGGTAGAGGCACGCCGAAGCTAATATTGGTTTTAGCACGAATGGGTCGGCTTGCCCAGGGTAGTACTACCCTCTCATAGAAAACCGACGTGAAGTAACAGTGCTTGCATTGTTGCGTTTTGTTCGGTCAGTGAGAGCGCCGGAGAACCACGCCCCCTTCCCTCCTCTCTCCTCTCCTCCCTGGTATTGTTAGTGTCTATGGACGGTGGTGATCACTTAACATAAGGTGACCCACTTGAATCTAAACCATTCTCGGATCCACTGTAACATGCACAGAAAATTTCATCAAAATCGACCCAGCCGTTTAGGAGGAGTTCAGTGACATACACACGTACAAAAGAAATGTATATATAAAGATTAGCTATCGTCCTGGATTCGCGTCGGTGTAATAATGATGAAAATAATACCCAATTATCCTTTTACACTACAGTCAAGTAATAAAATCACAACTGAAAATAATACCAAGTTATCCTTTTACACTACAGTCAAGTAATAAAATCACAACTGAAAATAATACCAAGTTATCCTTTTACACTACGGTCAAGTAATAAAATGACAACTGAAAATTGAACATCAATCGGTCAAATATGCCAATATTTCACTCTTTCACTTTTTATATACAGATCTTTTAACCTAAATAATTCACTTACAAACCCTGCAATCATAATATAATTATACGCACAAAAACACATAGCTATTCTGTAGTGATGTTGTTACATATGTACATTCGGCAATTCATTTTTTTTATGAAGATAAAATAACAGTAACTAATTATAAATTCGATTATTTGCGAAGGTCACAATGCCGCATCACTAGTAGAAAGCTGTTGAATGATAATACCATGTAAATACTTCCCGTTGGCTTTTCAATACAGTATTGGCTTAAAAGGTTTTCCTGATGTCCTATGACCGCTTCCTTAATATGGTATTTGAATCGTCTAATGACTATTTAAAATGGCTGATTTTTTTTATTACATCTTAGTAAACATAACATTAGATAGCGGTAACATTAATTAACTTAGATGGCCCTGATGTTTATATTTATATAAAGAAATCTGCAATTCTATCTGTATATGTCATTTTTTGATATATATTTTCTCATACGCATAATTTTAAAAGATACTGATTAGGAATATAACGAACTTTTGTCCCTCTGTTTATTGAACTCAGAAACACTTGACTGATATTAAATTTGTACGCGTAATGTGTATCTCATTTGAAAGTCTATAACAGATTTCAATAATAATAATTTGTGGTGTCGTAAAGTATTATTAGCTAATATTTTTGTTATGAAATGTGATGTGAATTTTGGTTTGAACTTTGCACTATTAACGAAATACTCAAAAACATTTGCAACCCTATTTGTATAAACATAAGATTAAAATTATTTTCTTGGCCACTCTTTATACTAGTGTTACGCGGCACGCACTGACGAAAATATCGATGCCGAAATAATCGCAGACGAACAAACAGACTTTATTTCTTTATAATAGTGTTATATACTAACAGATACCTGCGAGATCGTTCGCCCTATTGTTGTTTATAAAATTGAATAACAATGAAAACTCAGAGATGTATGTATGTTATCTTTCTTTCAATTGTATGGTTTTAAAATTGTTTATTTATTTTCTGGTATCAACTTCTACAAAGGTGTATGTAGGTGGTAGAGGCACGCTGAAGCTATTACTGGTTTCAGCATGAATGTTTTGGCTCACCCAGTATAATACCACCCTCTCACAGAAACACCGTCGTCAAATAACAGTGCTTGTATTGTTGCATTTCGTTGTAGGTGGTAGACCTACGCTAGGGCGATTACTGATTTCAGCATGAATGTGTCGGCTCGCCCGGGGTAATACCACCCTCTCACAGAAACTCCGACGTGGAGTAACAGTGCTTGCATTGTTGCATTTCTTTGTAGATGGTAGACCTACGCTAGGGCGATTACTGATTTCAGCATGAATGTTTTGGCTCGCCCGGGGTTGTACCATCTTCTCACAGAAACACCGACGTAAAGTAACAGTGCTTGCATTGTTGCATTTCATTGTAGGTGGTAGAGTAACGCTGCAGCGATTACTGATTTCAGCATTAACGTTTTGGCTTGCCCGGGGTAGTACCATCCTCTCACAGAAACACCAACGTGAAGTAACAGTGCTTGCATTGTTGCATTTCGTTGTAGGTGATAGAGCCACGCTGCAGCGATTACTGATTTCAGCATTAACGTTTTGGCTCGCCCGGGGTAGTACCATCCTCTCACAGAAACACCGACGTGAAGTAACAGTGCTGGCATTGTTGCATTTCATTGTAGGTGGTAGAGCCACGCTGCAGCGATTACTGATTTCAGCATTAACGTTTTGGCTTGCCCGGGGTAGTACCATCCTCTCACAGAAACACCAACGTGAAGTAACAGTGCTTGCATTGTTGCATTTCGTTGTAGGTGATAGAGCCACGCTGCAGCGATTACTGATTTCAGCATTAACGTTTTGGCTCGCCCGGGGTAGTACCATCCTCTCACAGAAACACCGACGTGAAGTAACAGTGCTTGCGTTGTTGCATTTCGTTGTAGGTGGTAGAGCCACGCTGCAGCGATTACTGATTTCAGCATTAACGTTTTGGCTCGCCCGGGGTAGTACCATCCTCTCACAGAAACACCGACGTGAAGTAACAGTGCTTGCGTTGTTGCATTTCGTTGTAGGTGGTAGAGCCACGCTGCAGCGATTACTGATTTCTGTATGAATGTGTCGGCTCGCCCGGGATTGTACCATCCTTTCAGAAAACACACCGACGTGGGCTAACGGTGCTTGCATTGTTGCGTTTCGTTCGGTTAGTGAGAGCGCCGGAGGGCCGCCTCTTGTAAACTGCTGGCAACGCACTTGCGACTCCCCTGGTGTTGCTAGTTTCTATGGACGGCGGTGATCACTTACCACCAGGTTCATTTGCTCCTATAATATAAAAAAAATCAGACACACACAAAGAAATGATTTAATATCATTTTCGTGCTCAGAGTGCTTTGTAAATGATACTTATAAAAAAGGTTGAGAAAAAGATTAAATGTACAAACAGAACTATAGCTTTATTAATATATATCATACCAGATTAAACGCGATGAGTAGTGTTTTCTTTATTGCTTCATTAACAATGTCAGTTAACACAGAGAAACTTATCTACGCGTCAGAGGTTATTTGAAGTTGAGGCAATATTTTAATAACTGGTCAAACCATATTTCTGAAATTAAACTACGCATATTTTCTAATACAAATAAGTCGCTGACTTATCTGAGACAGTTCAGCTAGTTATTTGATTTACAGTTTTAAAGTGAAACTTTTATTACATCGTCTCAAACTTTTTCGTCTGTGTGTTGCATGTCGCGTGATGGTCGGCCGCGGAGTAGGGATAAAGTGAAAGGCGGTCGTCAGATCAGCCAGGGCCAATATGGCGGCGCCTATAGTTCGCAACAGCAGACCGTGTAGTGTATAGACTATTATTAGTTAAATGTCTATGTCTATGCATTTTTTGATTTTCCCAACAGATCTCCCAAAATAACAAATAAAACAACGGACGCGAAAAAAGTTGGACAAATGAAAAATATTACATATTACCACATACAACATATTTTTGCAGGGATGATGACTTAGTTGATAGCGTGTTCGGAGCCAGCCTCGATGGACTTAGGTTCGAATCCTAGCAACTGAGTAAAAGAGTACGGTGAAGGAAAACAACGTGAGGAAACCATAACACGGTGGTATGGTGTTTTCTAAGTCCGCCAGCTGCTGGAGACCACCCTCAAGTTGAAGATCTGTCGTCAAGCACCTATTGGTGTGTTCCAACAGCTGAACTTGAGAACTCTAGGCTTAGCGTGCTTACCATGTAGTATCTAGTGATCTGTACAACAAATTAGGAACTGAATTGGACACCTTTGGTGACCCGTTGTGCGTCTTTAAGAAAAAATCATTATTGTTGCTGTGTGACATAAGTTTTAGCCCCTAACAATCAATAAATTATAACTTTATTACGTACTAGCTGTGCCCACAACTTCATCTGAGTGGAACCCAATGTAAGAAAACAGTGATTAATAAAATCATCTGAATGTATTAAAGTTCATTTACTTATATAATTTTCTCTCGTACTTACGCCGCATCGTCATTTAGGGGTGTAAGGGGTGTCGAATAACATCATAAGACACCCAAGCCAACCTCACCTGCACGTGATGCACCCTACTGAATAACGAACGAGGCAATGGCGAAAGCGGGGTGGTAAGGTTTTACAGCCTGACTGGGTCGCAACCACCATGTATATGACGAAAAACCCTTCATAATGGTTCGTTTCTGCGGATCGCGTTTTGGGATCAGCTTGTGCATATTCAGCTTTTCGCAGGCCAGCATGACAGCGGCGACCGGCGTTTTTAGATTGTACTATGCTTACCATCAGACATAGTGCAGTCATTTTGCCGAGTTACAATAACTAAAAAAATAAAAAAATAAAATCACAATAACTTTTGATAGAGTGAACCGATTTTAATGAAACAAAGACTAAGTTATTTTCGACATACTCACATTCTTATCATATGTAGAAATATAGATATTCCTAAACACTTTTTTTCACGAACGTCGAAAATGTACAGACACTTCATATTTACATTCTCTTTATATGTATAGATTTGCTCTGAGTAGTCCGGTGAAGCTGTTAAAGCCTTGCTAGACCAATAGAGTGAGCAGTTCGAGAAACAAAAAGTATTTGCTCTGATTTTA
Organism: Antheraea pernyi; assembly: GCA_015888305.1. Lineage (NCBI taxonomy): Eukaryota > Metazoa > Arthropoda > Insecta > Lepidoptera > Saturniidae > Antheraea > Antheraea pernyi. The sequence continues at coordinate 71,557 of MU159466.1, read as the reverse complement.
TGCTTTATGTCTTATTCTTTATACTGAATATTTTCATTGAGCGATATTCTCTTGTGTTAGTTATTTAGGTCTATTTATTATTATTTTATTTTGATTGAGTTTGTCTACCACATATCGCATGTTGTGTCAGCTTTTAAAGGTCAGTATGCCTATACATTTCTCATATATAGTATCGAGTCGTGTCTGGAGTATTGGTCACTAGCTGTCCTTTAAAAAATAAACAGGCCACGTTTAATAAAATTTCCAAAAATTACTATATATGAATATTATCCGATACGAAATATATATAAGGGTTGTTGAGGTATGTATGCTTGGTACACATATATGTTTCAACAACTCATATATGTGTGAATAGTTAGCTCACATAAGTCGCGAATTGCGTATATCAGGCAACAGCCAAAGCCGAGGTGTGCCGCGCACCCTTGAGCTAGTTGTCAAAGTAAAATCGGCTGAGTGCCTTAAGCGCTCGCCTTAGTAGTCCGGTGAAGCTGTTAAGGCCTTGCTTGGTCAATAGCGTAGACAGTTCAAGAAAAAAAAATCCAGAAATTACCCGATTTCCTGGCGAAGTGTGAGCGCTACACATTGTCTGCCAAAGGCACCGACTTGCACGTAGACAGTTAAATAGTAGAATTAGTCCAATAAAAAATCAATGTCAACAGTCAATCCCCCGGGACGGAACTCCGCACTTCAACCGAGTTCAAGAATCTATTAGTACGGTTAACCCAACATCTGAGACGTTGGCACGATTTCGTGCATTTCTTTTCATAATATTTTGTGTCAATTGATGAAATCCCTGTCGTCATGTTCCGTCGTTTAGTGGTCACGTTTTCGTCTCGTGTTATTTATGTATTTATTTTTTGGTTACGTGACGTTCCGTTGGTGAATTATTTGTTTTTTGATGAACTTTTTAAGTATAAAATTAATTTTATAGGATTATAGGCACTAGAATTATTTTTTATAATCCATTTTTATTATAAATCGATTACACTATTGGCCTGGCAAGCTATTACAGCGTCACTCGACTACTAACACTTAAGGCACTTAGCAGATTTTTGGTAACCAACTCAAGATTGAACGACATACCTCGACTTGGACTATTGCCTTGGTTGCCCAACATCGGGAATCTAACTTTTTTTTATCAACGTGGGGAAACCTATTATGGATACCGACCCTCCCAGGAGAGAGAATGGACTATGTCAGACTCGTACGGACTAAATACCCCACGATGTACAAACAGACCATATTGTTGGGTCGGCAGGGATTAAGCACGGCTAACACCATAACGCTACTCACGACGAATTGTAGATTTCTTCTAGTTCAACATTACGTTTGTATTGCAGTGTGGTGAACATGAGATATAGAGTTTGTCACATTGTCATGCTACAAAAAAATCATAAGTGTAGTTACAGACAAATGCTTGTCGACTATTGTTTGACGTCACACGCTTGTCCTTATCGATCCCTCGCTCACGGTACACAAAAGGAATCCGTTCTGAGAACAGTTTCAAAACAATGGGGAAAAAACTTAAAAAACAATAAAATATTCATCTGTAAATAATTTTGAATGAGGTAATAAATTTGAAATTTGGATGCACTTTTTTTACATTCCATATAGTTAAAGGATTACGGTTTTTTAAGGAGTCCGTACATTTTTGTCGTCTTATTTAATGTTTATACCTCAAACTTTTATATATTCTGATGGGTCAAGGTTTTTTTCGAATTATTGTATTGCTTCGAAATGTATATACACACCTGTATAGATTTTTTTACATAGGGCTTATTACTTTTATAGATTTTTTTTATTAAATTGAGTTGAATAATTATAAAATATTTGTATTTTAAGAGTGTATTGATGGTTTTTTCAGCACACATCAGATATAAAAATGAATGAAGCCATTGTTGTATTAAATCTAACAGATAAAGAAAACAATGCAATAACTGTTGTCTCTTTTGAATTTTTAAATTAATTATATAATGAATTATATAAAATCCCATAATTTGTATATTGAAACTATTAGAATTTGTCTGGGCACTATTGGGACTTGCAGCAATAATTAGATACATTTTTATAAAGTCTTTTAATCAATCAAACGTATGATGAGCTGCAAAATATAAATATTATATATACACAGGCCGCTATTACACAGGCTTAGAGGCACTTACTAGCATATCGCTGACACAAATCATAAGTTTTTCTCCTGCCTAAAAATACCGACCAACATGTCTAATGAAGTTTTCACTTCAAAGATATTACTGTACTCCTGACGATTTATCTTTTTACCGTACATTTATTTAAAATGCATTTACATTATAATCGTTTTTAGTGGACTCTTAGAGAGACGTGTCAATTTCAGTCATAGTGTCCAAATTGATCCACTCTACAATATAATAGCCTTTTGACACCAAAACTCGCTTGACATTGGCGCTTAAACTTACAGTCCGGCAAGTTGGTAATATGCTTTGAGAATTTTTTGTAAAACCTAACACGATTACCTAATAACTTTTACTGGTCTTACTGACTCTGAAACACGGGATAACCAATTTGTCGCAGTTTTTAGTATTTAAATCATGCCGGTATTTTACGAAATCCGGGTGTTCAGATTTTTTGCGTTTATTATTTTGTATGTTATTATCCTTTTAACACAGTAATTATATAGTTAGTGTACAGTTAAAATTATTAGGATAACGGTAATGGAATTTTGCAGCACAAAGGATAACAACCAGCCCATTAAGCTATCTCCATACGCTAATGGGTGGCGCCGGTTATGGGAGTAAACACTGCCTTTGACTCATAAATAACGAGTAATTATCAGGATTTACCGTTTGAGATGAATGATTTTTAAATGACGATGATTCATTTATAGACCTTTGAAGCTATGATGGTACTTGGGTTTCGTGTTTGAACACCGTCTCGAACGAGGCAAGTTCCAAACCTTTTGGTGAAGAGGGACACATCGTAATGAAACCATAGGGGGTAGGGCTCTTTCTAAGCCCGTTAGGCAAGCAACTATTCTCAGGTTAAAAAGTTATCACCAGACGTATGTTAGTGTATTCCGGCAGCCACATTTGAGAGCTAGTTTAGTCTAGCATTACCGTGTTTACCATCTTCGACCACACCGTATTTTAACCTCAAATTAGAATGTAGTCGAACAGATTTTCAAGCTGAGAGTGGTAGTTTTTTTCAACCTGAAATCGGTTACTAGCTAGCTAGAAGTGCTTCAAAAACAACCCTATGCTATGGCTTTATCGCAATAGTTCAGCTAAACTCGACGTTACTAACCCTAATAATTCCTTTATATTGTACCTAGCCTTTGACCGTGGCTTTGCTCGTTTTAATATAGACTTAACATGTATCTCACGAGAAAAGTTCTTCTAGGTGAAAAATATCGTATGTCCTTTTCTATGCCCCTCACAAAATGTATGCTAAAGTTCATGATGATTGGTTAAGTAGTTAAGACATTACCGCATAACATACAAACTCACTTTCACATTTCTAATATTAGTTAGAATTTAACACGGATGAAGTCGAGGCCCTTAGCTAGTCTATACATATAATAAGGATGTGAATGTAACGTGTCTTTACTTTTGAGACTTTTGTTAAAAAAATCAGATTTTAGAAATATTTGTCTGTCTATCTGTATGTTTGTGTGGACACGCATCACTGCTAAAATATCGTGCTCATGATAAAACCTCTTCAAGAAGATCATAAAATATCTATTCGAGTAACATTTAGTCTTTGTTTAATTAAAATTGGTTCATTCTATCAAAAGTTATTGTACTTTGAATGACGATGGGACTTCGAGAAAAAAGTAAATGGACTTAATACATTCAGACGACTATCAATTTATTTAACGCGGATGAAGTCGCAGCCACAGTTAATTCTAAATTTAGCTTTTTAGAGCGCATTACAATCATCAGGTACTGATTCAATTGAATGCCTTAAACCGGTTAAAATGATCCTATGCTTAGGCCATAACATTTAAATGAAAATCTTAGATAGAACTCAAAAGTTTTGAGAATAGTTATCCACTATTTAACAAGTCCTCTTAACATTCCGGGGTTATCAGGGATTTGCTTTAAGCCCGACGTGACGCCAGATAGTAACGCTTTGATGACCCCGACGACAGAGACGAAATCAGTGTACGGTTGTGTGGGAAATATTAATAATACAATTATAAATGGGATATTTGTATGTAATTGTCGAAAATGTAAACTGGACATCTGCAATTTCAAACCCCGGCGTGTTCCAACGAATGTTTCGGAGTTCGCGGACATTTACTAATTTATATTGATAACACTGTCGGCTGATGGTGAAGGAAAACATCGCGAGGAATTCTCTAAACCTGTAAAATGTTCTTGTGATATGATGACTTATGTGGGAAAATATAAAACTGTGTATTTTTCGCAGTTTAATTGCATTGAAATCATTCAACTTGTATTTAGAAACTAGCCTTAGGAAATAAATATCATGATTGTTGTGTGATTCATGCGTTTTACATTTTGGATAATGGAAAAATGCGAAAAAGAAACTGAAAATAACACTAAAAAAATGGTATCACTTTACAGTTTGTATTTATAATTAATTTTTGTTTGTATATTTTTTTTATAATTATAATTACGTAATCACATATACCAGTAGATTTAATGTGTCCATGTTTTTGTACTTTAGATATGCTTCAGTGTTAAGTCCACTATATTATTTTATTATTTTAATTTTTTTTTCTTTGCATTGCCTACAATATTTTAGCCATGATACCGTTGATTGGCTGGAAGAGAATGCTTTATGGTATCCACTGTATAAATTAAATAATAACATAAAATCCGCTTTTCATCTGATACGTAAAAAGATTTTAGACCCCCAATTAAAATCACTAGCGACGTCCCTGCACCGCCCCTATGAAGATAAGATTTGAGAGTACACTCGGGTCATAGCAGACCCTTGTCAATCAGGAATTTCTGAATACGCGATATAATTTTAGTTTAATATTTGACTTTATCATTATTTACTCTCAGAATTTTTTTTTCCACATTCAAGTTACTTAGGATAGCTCAGCAGTCACTGTCAGCACACCGACCTATAAACTACCACGACAAAAGCCAAGAAGTTTTTGAACTCAATTCTGTTGTTACACTCTAAAATGAGCTAAATCCAATTTCAATCGTCCATATAACATGTTTATTTTATTATTCAAGATTTCCAGATTTTACGCACCGAGAACGATCACTCTCTCATCCCCCACTTCCCACATCCCACACTCTCCTGGTGTTTGCAAATGTCTATGGACGGTGGTGATCACTTAACGTCAGGTGATCTATCTGTTCGTATGCCAACTATGATATTAAAAAAAAATTGCCCTTCATAAAGTTTTTAGTTTTTTTAATAATGTTCATATGTTCCATGTACAAAATTTGAAGATCTTAAAAAAATTGCGTAAAATACTAGGAACGGCTAAAATTGGGTTAAGCTAAGCCTTGCCTTGCTTGATATTACAAAATCCAGGGACAAATATTAGAGGAAACTTTGGTATACCTAAACCACGGGGCATACTATAGAAAGCAGAATACATACAATACTTAAATTTAACTTAGCAGTTTTGAGTATAGGCATTAATAAAATAAAATAACTTCCATTTCATTTAAAAATTAAACTTTTGCGGTCCATGAAAAACAGTTCATAAGCACGGAGTCTTACAGAATCACTCAATAATAATGGCCGAAATCTGTTCGATTTAATTGTAGTTCCGGAACTAATTTTAGCTTATAAACCCGAAAGTCTTAAATTTGATTAATAGTTAATGGCATATTAATTAACATAACTGAACTGCAATTATTGTTTTAATTTATGGCAACCAATCTTCTAGTAGATTATTACTGCCATTAACGGGTTGGTGATTATATTACAGAGTTTCTTACAATCATGTCAATGAATTAACAAGATGGTGGCGGTCTTGTTAGAAATTTCCAGGGAGTGTTTGTGGCAAGAAAGAATCCATGCTTCATAGTATTATTTGCCATTCATTTCACTTATGAACAATAACCAAACTATATTACACAGAACACCACCAATATTACAAAGTATAGAGCCATATAGCACAAGATTATGAATAAAACATTAAATTCACTACGTGACATTCCAAGATCCCGCCAAAAAGTCGCCATAAACTGCAATATTTTTGAAAGAATTAAAAATAAACATAAATTTCCACGCAGTGTAAACAAATAAATATCACCTGTCTCTCTCTAGCATACGGTTTGGAAACGCGTAAAAAAAGAAACGCCATATTTGTTAATAGTGCGTGAATTTTATTATGTTATTCAAATGCTATTATTTTGTCTAAGAATTTCAGATAGCTGTAATAACAATCGTAGCGGTATATATATTATATTTTAATGTTGATTACGTTTCAAAGTATACCATTACGTTACACGAATGGTGCAAGGGCTTTATTTAACCAATTTTATATTCCTAAAAAACAGAACGATGTTATAATATGTTTACCTCGTTAGTAAGTATATGTGTTTAAAAATCACTACATATAAAACAAAATACTCTGCCACATCTGTCTATTTAATCGTGATAAACTCAGAAACTACTGAACGGAATTTCATTCGGTTTTCACCAGTAGATAAAGTGATTCATGCAGAATATTGAGGAATATAATTTCTCTATGTTTTTTTTATTATTAGAGCGGGACAAGCAGGGCGCGCTTGTATGTTTATACCTATAATTATGAATGAATGAATTCTTTATTGTACTTTTAATTTGTACACTGGCGAGCTTAATGAATGCCCTAAGGCATTTTCGTCCAGCTAACCAACGGTATTGATGTTAAGCAAAAACTTTTGTAGGTAGTGCCTATAATAAAGAAAATGTATAAATAAATATTAGGTCTTTACCTATGAAATTGCCGTTTTGTATGAAAAAATGTAAACGATTTATTTTCATGTATTTTTTATTTGTATTAATCGAAGTAAGCACTCATGCAATCAATGCATCTTTGTCAACGCAGTGGCAGTTTATTTATGCCCTTCTTAAAGAAATCAGCTGAACGGGAGGCAACAAATTCTTCAACTCTCGGATATTTAATTTTTTTCCCGCCAAGGAGTTATCCAAATTCTGGAAAAAGTAGTAGTCTGTAGGCTCAAGGTCTGATGAGTAGGGCGGATTACGGAGAACTTCCAACCCCAGTTCTTGCAACTTGGAGACCGTCTGCTGTACAGTATGAAGTCACGCGTTGTCGTGCAGGAGCAGCGGAGACGAGCGATTGACCAATGCTGGTTGAAAATGTGCCAGCTTCTCCATCATTGTGTTCAGTTCTTCACAGTACACATCTGCAGTAATGCTCACCCCGTTTGGTAAGAAGCTGTGATGAATCACACCGGCGCTAGACCACCAAACAGTGACCATTACTTTTCTAGGGGTAAGTTTTCGTTTGGGGCATTGTTTAGGTGCTGAACCAGGATCCAACCAACTTGCTGAGCTCTTGCGGTTATCAAACAGAATCCATTTTTCATCGCAGGTAACAATGCGGTTCAAAATTCCTTCATTTCTGTGTCTGTTGAGCAGTGCAAGGCACGTCTCGACGCGTACTTCGCGCTGGCGATCATTGAGTTCGTGGGACACCCATTTGTCAAGCTTTTTTACCTTGCCAATTTGACGCAAATGGACCAATATTGTTTTGAGACTAACGTCGAAAGCTGCTGCTAATTCAGCTGTAGATAGTGTATCGTCAGCTTCCACAATCGCCTTTAATTCGTCATTGTCGGCTAAAGTCTTCGGACGACCGCGAGGTTCATTTTTCAGGTCGAAATTCCCAGAACGGAAGTGAGCTAACCAATAACGGACGTTTACGGAGCTAACATTACAAACCAACGCATTACCTGTTATTGGTTCCGCCCTACTCACCAGACCTTGCGCCTACAGACTACTACTTTTTCTAGAATTTGGATAACTCCTTTACGGAAAAAAAATTCAATACCCGACAGGCAGTACAAAATGCCTTTGAAGAATTTGTTGTCTCTCGTCCAGCTGATTTCTTTAAGAAGGACATCAATAAACTGCCACTGCGTTGGCAAAGATGCATTGATTACATGGGTGATTACTTAGATTAATACAAATAAAAAACACATGAAAAAAAATCGTTTAAATTGTTTCATACAAAACAGCAATTTCATAGGTAAATATATTGATATAGGCTATATCATCACGCTAAAAACAATAGGAGCGAACAACAAAGAAGAAGGTTTCAAAATCGGGGTTTTTTTCCTCTTCAGAGCTTCGGCTTCGTGTTAACGTTAGCCCGAAGTAACTATTCCACACGGACGAAGTCGGGGGCAGAGGCTAGTACGTAATATTTGAATGTTGTAATTCTATCTTATTTTTTAAAATTATGACAAACTTATGTAAAGTATAATTTTACAGTTTTGAGTTCGTGTTTTTTTTAACGCGGTTTATTTTTCTTTTACTTTTTAGGCACTTGGTCCTTATAAAAGTTTATAACTATAATATTTTTCAAGACATCCGTATCCCCCGAGTGTGTAGTGTATTTTAAAGGCATAATATTTATTACTACACCGTTATTCTTTGTAGCCTCATTTGTCACTGTTCGCTCGTAGTCCGTGTAAGATAAAACAAGGGTTTTCTAACTTCTTTTATGTTCACACGTAACTGAGGCCAAAACTGAAAAATCATTTTCGATATCATTTAATAATGGTTCTGGATATTTTTGTACTGTTTCGAGTTAACGAATCAGCCGGATGTTTCGATCGAAAGCGAATCTCTTCAATCGAATTCGCACTCAAGCGACTATAAATTATTCGCACGCACGCGTTGTTATCGCTAACTCGCAGTTTCAATTGACTCGACAGAGCGCGAGTGAAAACAATTGTAAACATTCTAGAAGTTTCGATAATAAGATCTAACAATCATACGATATATGATATAACATTCTAATGTCCATGTGTTCGTAATTCCGACCCAAATTCAGACGCGACGGCTTGTAAGACTTTCAAAAATATTTTCTTGTTCTATAGTTACACCTGATTTATGTCGCGTTTCGATGAGTTATTTATATTTTTTTAATATTTACATAATAAACAAATAATTCGAAAAGTCCAGTAATCAAGTATTAATAATTTGTAACTCAATACCATTATATATAAATTTCTTCTTTGCGTGTGTATGTCACCGAACTCCTCCTAAACGGCTGGACCGATTTTAATAAAACTTTGTGTGCGTATTTCAGTGGATCCGAGAATGGTTTACATTCACAATTGGATCCGGTAGGTGGCGTTGCGGTTGACTTTTAGGATTTTTTTTATTATCAAGGCAGGACAACGTCCGCCAGGTCCGCTAGTATTCATATATATTACTACTTGTTTCCCGAGACTTCTTCCCGGAATATAGCAAAAATTGTTTTTAGTGTGGACGTTAGTGTGCGGTGCGGATACTGGACGCTGCTTCTTTAGTGTATCACTTTAAAACGGAACCCTAATGTTAGTTATTCTCAAATAAAAGGAACCAAGAAAGAGACAATCAAAACTGATCTAATCGTTTTTAAAATTAACCGAAATATACAGACAGATAACAATATTATTGTAGTCCGGTGAAGCAAAGTGACTAGCGTAGTCAGTTCGAAAAAAAAAATTATGTTATAAGCACCATATATGCTTTCATATCAATTTCGTATATAAAAAGTTTTTATTTTCAAACTACAAACAATACTTATATGTTACTAGCCGACCCGTGCCCACTTCGTTAGGCGGTAATAGACATTATCAAGCTACAACTTTTCTCTAGAACTCAATCATATATATCTCATAATTAAGGCAGCGTTCGTAAGTAACGTTTTACCATTTTTTCTCCGACTTCCTAGATATTAGCCCCTACAACCTCACAAACTTTACCTCTTTATGATATTAGTATAGATAACATAATTAGTTAATAGCTTCTGCCCGCGACTTCGTACGCGAGGAATGGTTATTTTGCGCTAAAACGAAGCGGAAGCTTTGAAAAGGAAAAAATACCCCGATTTTGCAACATTCTTCATTGCTGCTCCTCTCCTGTTGCCCTTAGCGTGATGATATATAACCTATAACCATTCTCGATGAATGAGCTATATAACACTGTAAGAATTATTCAAATCGGACCAGTAGTTCCTGAGATTACCCCTTACAACGTCACAAACTCACAAACTTTACCTCTTTATAATATTAGTATAGACTATAGATTGATCTGGATTGTAGTGTGATAGGAAAGCGACTGTCTACTGAAAATTTCGGTAAACACGTAGTCCGGTGAAGCTGTAAAGACCCTGCAGGGTCAATAGCGTAGTCAGTTCGAGAAAAAAAAAATCGGTAAACATGAAAATGAATATGATATTGTCTGAGATCTTTTTAATAGCTGGCACGCGTACATGTCTTTATTCGGCCCATTTCCCCATAACTCGCCAGTAGAATGCATATTATTGCTATCAAATTTTATATTGTAATTCGATACGCATTAAGTAGCGAGCATCGCTAATATTATGTAAACTAAGATAACAGTTCGACATCGCGCTTGTTTATACAGATAAATTCATTTGCTTAGATTAAATAATAATACGAGAAGAATCTAATTGATTTAAGTATAGATTCAAACTCATATCAATAGAAATCGATTTGAAATAAACAGGAACCATTTATTCATAGTATTTCTTAAGGTAGATAATCAACTAAAATTCTATAAAAACCAACTTAAAATGATAATTTAAAGAATATATAGTTTTAATTTAAATATGTAATAAAGTAGCTGATAATAATATATTTAATAGAATAGACTCTCACCAAAATTGTAGGAAGAATTACAAAAAGTGTGCGTCGGCCGGGAATCGAACCCGGATCAACTGCTTGGAAGGCAACTATGCTGACCATTACACCACCGACGCACGTGACGGACGTGTTGAAATATTGTAACTGTATCAAAGGTGAACTACAACAAGTGATGACATCATAAAACAGTACATTGTCGGCTACATTATTATTTCTATAAAAAGCAGTTGTGTAAATTTACTTTGTGACTATAAAGAGATCACCTACTTTTTAATAGGAGCAGGTCATTTACTATTGCCTTATATTTTGCACTTACGGTAACAGCCTGAATTAACTTTTCCACGCGGTTTCGCTTGTCTTAGTGTAGATTTGTCCTACCCTTTGGGAAGAGTACTTTGTTTTGAGAGTAATGTACCTTTATGTCCTTTTGCTTTTTTTATGTCATAGGTGGCAAACGAACAGGTGGGTCACCTGATGTTAAATGATAACCACCGTCCATGGACACTAACAACACCAGAGAAGTCGCAAGGGCGTTGCCATCCTTTGGGGGGAAGGGTTAGGGGAAGGAGAGGAGAGGGAGGGGAGGCGGGCCTCCGGCGCTCTCACTGACCGAACGAAACGCAACAATGCGAGCACTGTTACTTCACGTTGGTTTTCTATGAGTACCCAGTTATTGAAAAAGAAATAAAAAATTAAAAAGTGTGAGATATTTATAACAACCGGTCGTACAGTTTTCTGTCAACAAACTAATTTAAGGCGCCATCTGTTAGAGACTCATGAAACTTATAATTAATAACAATAATCAACATTGACAAGCATTTAATTTGTAATTAAAAAATATTGAAACCATTAATCGAAATATAAATTATCGTATATCTCAAGTTGGACCGAATGATGAATGATGAATCTAAACCATTCTCGAATCCACTGGAATGCGCACACAAATTTTCATCAAATTCGGTCCTGCCGTTTAAGAGCAATTCAGTGACACATACACACGTACAGAATAAATTTATATATAACAGAAGATGCGTCACGGTCGTAAGATTAACGCGTTCAAACTCTTCAGCTTTAACGTAGAAGATGATAGACAGCTGCGTCTGTTTGTACCTACGTGGACCAAGGATTACAAATATGTCACGTGAATAACCGTAATTTGGAGTTTTTGGCGGGATCTCAGTGCGTCATGTAGACTTGTAGATGTGACTTTTATTTTACGTAAAATAGTTCGGTTATTGTGCATAAGTAAAGTGGATGGAAAATAATACCGCGGAGCATATATTCTGAGATGCCACAAAAACTCCCTAGAAAATTCTAACAAGGGAGCCACCATCTTCTAAGAACATTGAAATTGTCGCAAAACACTTTTAATATTACTAAAGTAATTGGTTGCGAAAAATAAAAATAAAATTTAGCCAATAGTTGTACAATTTTCCATCTATATATAATGAAAATACAGTTCCTTTGAAACTCAATCACAACTACTGAATGTATCGGCATAGAACATTCCTACAATACCTACAATACCTTTCGATACGGTATTTTTCGTAGATTATTCTAGGGTATTTCATTTTTGTATTCGTTTGACCCTTTCCTATTCTTTTAATTCCAACGGGCGGTTTTGATTTAGTTTTGTTATGTTAAGTGTTTAATTTTCAATATGATAAAAGGCAAGCAAGCATCCCTTTTAGTTTGGCACCTTAGTTATTTTAGATAGTCATGGTCATTTACCGTCATGTGAATTATCTTCAAACACTAAAACTTATAAAGAAAATAACTGGCAATTTCAAAATACATTCACAAACGCATCTTATTTAGAATAAGAAATGACATTTTAGACAGGTGTCAGTTTAGTCAGATGTGACGTCGCGACGTTTATAAATCAAAAACTTCAATATACTTTCGACTCTGTTGCTATAGATATAAAGTTGAAGTCAATTTGTACTATGAAACAAAAATATATTCTGATGAAGTGTAGTTCGTATGTGAATCTATTAGGGTATACTTTTCAAAATGGATTGTTTGACAGTCCACGTAGCATGCATTTCTTAAGACTCTCACGAGTTCCACGTGGTTAATTTCTGTGTGAACTTTAGGGTTTATTTGAAATTGAGGAAATGAGAAATTAAATTTCAAAGTTAGGGTGAAATTGTTTTGATAGTTTTTTTTTTTAATATAATAATTGTTTTCTTTACAACAGCTGTATCTTTAAAGGAGGTAGAGGGAGGGATAAATGTCTTGTATTGTAAATATTAGATACGCTTCCTTGACATTTGCAAATACATACTGTGAAGGTCTAATGTTTATAATAATGTCTATAGTCTGTTATTGCAGAAATTGCCTCTAACAAATAAAGAAACTCCACCGATTTATAATAACTTGTTCATCGATTGATATACAAGCGGCATAAATACAATAAATAAGGGGTATAATTGAAGTTTTTCGCCGGATCTTTTTTTTTATTTATTTCACAAAACTGGTTACAATAGAGTTTGATTATGTTAACATTGATACGATAAAGTTGTTACTAATGTAACCTACTAGATGTTAAACTAACGTGCACAATATACGAGAGCTCAAACATTTAAATAAAGTTCAAATATTCAAAGAAAATATATAAAAATGAAGCTGAAAAATAATAATTTAAGTACAATTTTTTTCCAATTGAGATTTTATTGAGGCTAAAGAACAATGAAAATAATCGAATTTAGATTGTATATTATTGTATTTGTGGCACATTCGGTAGAGGGGAGAGTGTTATCCAACGTTTGTCGAATACTTCGGTAGGAAGAATGTTTTGCGATTCTGCAAACGACTGTTGTTTCATGGTACTGAGATACATATTTGTCCCAACAGATATGAACTGTCAATGCGGTTACTTAAAATCTTAAATAGGCTTTCCTCCAATCCAATATGGTTCTACGGGATTGCAACGTTTGTAGATTGTAATAAGCTAAACGTGATTGATATGAGTGTAGAGAGTGGCACTTGTTATTAATGAACGTGAGATGGTATAAAAAACGTTTTTGTATTTGTTCCATTCTGATTCCAGACAGGACTACAATATTCCAAACTACCTCGTACCAGAGTATTAATATAAATTCTTGGAGTGTCATATAACGGATTTTATATTTTATGTCATAGTGTTGTTATTTAGCTCTACATTTTGTAATATTGGTGGTGTTTTACGTAACATTGGTTTGTTATTATGCACAAGTGAAGGGTATGGGATTTGGGAAATAATACTGCGGCGCATTGATTCTGACTTGCCCCAAAACTCCCTGGAAAGTTCTAGCAAGACGGCCACCATCTTGTTCATCGTCGTCATTGATATGATCGCAAGAAACTTGTAATATAGTGATATTTCAAAGACTTTGGTCGACAATGACGAACTAAAGGCGATTGTGGAAGCTGATGATACACAATCTACGGCTGAATTAGCAGCAGCTTTCGACGTTAGCGTCAAAACAATATTATATGTATTATATTATATTATTATATGTATTATATACATCTTTATATGTATGTATTCTTCTGTCCGTGTGTACGAGTATATGACTGAACTCCTAAACGGCTGGACAGATTTTGTTGAATGTTTTCGTGTTTTCAGGTGGATCCATAAATGATTTAGATTCACAATTGGACACAATAGGTGGCGTTGCGGTTGACTTTAGGATTTTTTTTATTTTCAAGGCGTAACAAGACAAGACAGATAAATTCCCAACACCGTTTGACATATTATGGTAAAATTGTACACATCGGTTTTTATGAAAAACATTTCGATACTATATGTTTTGATATAACTCACCACCAGATTGTGCTAGATTGTATTCTAGATACTAATGATAAATTTTAAAGTATAATTTGAAACGGACAAAATCGCGGGCTCTTGCTAGTATGAATTTAAAAATTATATTCTACTAGCGGGCCGAGCGGACGTTGTTGTGCCTTGATAATAAAAAAAAATCTAAAATTCAACCGCAGCGCCACCTCCCGGGTCCATTTCTGAATCTAAACCATTCAACACGCATACAAAATTTCATCAATATCAGTCCAGCCGCTTAGGAGGAGTTCAGTGACATGCACACGTACAGGAGAAATTTATATATAAAGAAGATATATATCTATACATATAATAAGAATGTATAATAAATCTACTCGTAATTTGTCTGTACTTTTTAGGTTTTTGTACAAAAAAATCTTGCAGGTGTCTTGGAATAAATAATAAAATACATTTCAATCATTTTCAGAAATGTTTGTCTATCTGTTTGTTTGAAGACGTATCACTGCTAAAATACTGCGTTCACGACAAAACCTCTCTAAAGTAATTAAAATTACTTTGAGTAACATTTCGTTTTGGTTTCATTAAAATCGCTTAACTCTACCAAAAGTTATTGTAATTTTAATGACGACGCGACGAGAGAAAGGTAGATAAGTTAACTTAATACTTTCAGATGATTTTGTTAGTCATTATATTTTTACATTACGTTCCACGCAGACGGAGTCGCGGGCACAGCTAGTTTGATATAAAATTCGAAATAGGATATCAGATGTATTTACAAAAAACTAGTGGGCGTCCGGTGATCGACATTCGACCATAGTTCATTGATTTTTTAAAGGGATAAATATTATAATAATAGTTGTATGTTATAATATCATTGTTGAATGTAGAATGAAAAAGGGTAATTGGAACGTAAGAGTAAAATAATACATACAGTCGAGCATAGCAACCTCCTTCACAACCTTGTTTGAAGTTCTTTATTGAAAGATGTCAAAATGTCTTTTTTATTTACATGTGTGTATATGTTGTGTAAAATTGAAGCAGTAGTGTGAGTAATGCATATTTTAATTAATCTAATGTACTTCTAATGCATTTTATATAAAATAAATAGCTTTCTGCACTTCTCCTCCATATAAACTTTAACTATGCCAAGTTTCACGTTCATCCGTTTGCCCAGTTCCGTTAAAAAGGGGTACAAAGATTAGGCTTCACTTATTAATATATAGATATATCTTTTGAAGAGAATAAAATATAAATCGTCAACAATCAAGCTTAGTAAGTCTGTATGTTTATCTTTGGCGCCACAAACTACCGCGACAGTTTCGGCCTAAATATTTATTGTTAAAACATAAAAGGGTCCTTTGTAATCAACCTCAGTCATCAGTCGATAAATATTGCAAAACAATGTCGTTTTTTTCTGTCCGTCTGAGTGTTCGCTTTTTAATTTTATTAAGCTACTTATTAAAAAGAAAACGAGGTCGTATTAAGGACCCCCGTCAGAAGAGGAAACTCTGGAATAACTGTGTTTTCTTTTATGAATTTTTAAATTAATTATAGTGTTGATTACATTTGAATTTAATCTGTAATAATAAATAATAATCTGAAAGTGGTAGAGCCACACTGAAGCCATTATTGGTATTCAGTATGAATTTTACTGGTTTCGGTATGAATGGGTCGGCTCGTCTGAGGTAGTACCATCATCTCATAGAAAACCGACGTGAAGTAACAGTGCTTGTATTGTTGCGTTTCGTTCGGTCAGTGAGAGCGCCGGAGGACCACCTCCCTTCCCTTCTCCTCTCCCCACTCACTCCCTTTCCCCCTAACATAGGCTGGCAACGCACTTTCAACTCCTCAGGTGTTGTTAGTGTCTATGGACGGTGGTGATTACTTAGTATCAGGTGACCCACAAGTTCGTTTGCCATGACATAAAAAATAATAATAATAATGTGTATATTGAAATTACTAACATTAGTATGGTTTTCACATCTATAGCATACTGAACAATAATTATATGCATTTTAATAATTAATCAAATATATGGTGGGCTACACAAGCTCGATACAAAATGTGTCATTTTAGAAGTACACAGGCCAATACGCTACGCGTCGCTCGTCTGACGCAAGCCGCACAAGCGCAATACAATCGGTCACGCTTACTAGCATATCATGACTCGAAATCATAAATTTATCTCCGGCCCAAAAAATAACGCTCAACTCGCCTAAGGTGTTCACCTTAAAAATACCTTTGAAATAGATCAATTCCACATTAATCGAGCGAAGTCGTCTACTAAAGTTAGTATAGAAATAGTAAAGATAATTAGTGTTCAGTAAACGCGTGCGCAGCCACGAGCATAACTAGTCTAATAAATGGTGTTACTTTTCCGTCAACAATATAAGTGGTACGGACATAACAAACTAAGCGAAATGTAATCATTTACACTTTGCAGTATAACATCGTATCATCTTACGCAGACTTTCTGACGCCCAACGTCTTTATACACTGCGATATATTTATAGATAGACTAACGTTTGCTCGCAACTTCTCCCGAGTTCATATAGAATTGATATATCCTCCGGCAATCGAATGATATATACCCTAATTCCTTCGGTGTACTCCTGTTGTATGCATGTTTTTACAAAGATCGGCTGTGTAGCTACGATGTAAAGGCATAACAAACAGACAAACACACATTCACATATCGATTGACGTATAATAACATGAAAATCATACTTGATCCTCTACAACATTTTTTTCATAACCAAGACACCCAAGTTTCGCTAGGTTGTTTTGAAATTCACTCGAGATTTTGAAGGTATACGATCCAAACTGACTACAGATTCGGATTCTGCGGGGCGAAATTCATGTCGCGATCGGCAGGTAGGTGGCATCAAATGAACAAAAATGCTTTCTTTTTGTGTGCCGGTTTTTTTATTCATATAGATTACCAATATCATTAAAACGGCAATTAGAGAGTTTTAGTTATTGATCAATTAAACAAAAATTTGTGACATATAATAAATTGATTGATTGTTTTAATTATTAATGAGGGTTTAAAAATATCGCGTGTTGAACAGAATTCACGCAATAATTACTCCAGATATAACAAATATTTATAATAGAAAGTAATATTAGTAAACTAGCTATGCCAGCGGCTTCGCTCGCATGTTAATCGGGGAGGGTTTATTAACCGACTTCGAAAAAGGAGGAGGTTACTACGTTCGGTTGTGTGTATTTTTTTTTAATGTATGTTAATCGATATCTCCGTCAATTATGAACCGATTTTAATGATTCTTTTTTTATTTGAATCGATTATATTCAGAGGTGGACCCATATAAATTTGAAGAAAATATTCAACCCCTAAGGGGGTGAAAAATCGTTTATTTGATTTTCATCCACTTCATATTTATGTATTTTCGTGAAATTTGAACCGATTTATTATACCCATTAGAAACCAGATACACACATCAAAAGAGTCTAAGCAACATGCGTGATATTACAAATTTTACCATTTATATTAATTAATTTCTAAGTATTTACTCAAACAAAGTGCGTAGGTAAGTAAACTTTTTTGTTATTGATGACATACTGGCTGGTTGTAAAAAAAAATGATTATGTTTTGTTTTTTCATAAAATTCAAATGACTGCGAATTTGTTTGAATTTAAGTGCGTTTTAATTCCTACGTTTAGTCTTGATTTTATAATTTTACCAACCATTTAAATAAAGTTAGCGACAAAATTGAATTGTTTCATATTCTTTACGTCATGAAGCGACGTCATTTGATGGCAGATGAAATGCAAAGAGCTGTAGGGATGTTACAAGCGGGAAGTAATCAATCTCAGGTATCTCTACATTTTAGCATTCATAGAAGTGTTATTTGTCGTCTTTGGCAGCGCTACAATAATACAGGAGAACCCGCTGAACAGCACCCAGGCCGTAAAAGGAGTACAACCACTCGACAAGACCGGTACATACAACTGACTGCAAGACGCCAGCCGATGTTAACCGCTCGAGAGATAAGTTTGAGGCTACAAATTTCAAGTGATGTTGATGTAAGTCCTCAAACTGTGCGAAATCGACTGCATGAATACGGCCTACGAGCTCGACGCCCAACCAGGTGCCCACCGATACGTCACGGGAATCGCGCTCGTCGATATGAATGGTGTAGAGAACGCATAAAATGGACCCAGGAACAATGGAATAAAATTATGTTTTCCGAT
>MU159466.1:5600-49840 GCA_015888305.1 Antheraea pernyi | reverse complement strand
CTCCTCAAACAGGTCTCCGCGGAGGCGACCTCTCAGGGGGATAGGGTATGTGCGGTGTCCTTAGACATCGCCAACGCCTTCAACAGTCTGCCGCACGCTGTCATACGGGAGGCGCTCCGCTTTTTCGGGGTGCCCCCGTATCTGCGGCGGCTGTTGGAGGCGTACCTAGAAGGTAGAGAGGTCGCCTTCGTGGACGCCAGAGGACGGATGGTCCGACGCAACACGGCGTGCGGGGTTCCACAGGGGTCGGCCTTGGAAAAAGCGGAGCGCCTCCCGTATGACAGCGTGCGGCAGGCTGTTGAAGGCGTTGGCGATGTCTAAGGACACCGCCAATACCCTATCCCCCTGAGAGGTCGCCTCCGCGGAGACCTGTTTGAGGAGGGTCAGGGCGTCCAGCGTGGAACGCCCCGACCGGAAGCCGAACTGCGCGTCCGACAGGTTCGGCCCCACTTCGTCTAAATGACGGACGACCCGGGAGGCAACGATTCTCTCGAGCGCCTTCCCGGTGTCGTCCAGCAGCACAAGTGGCCGGTACGCGGACGCGCTTTCCAGGGGGCGGCCTTCCTTCGCCCCGTCTTCCAGGGCTTCGGGAACTGTCCGACCGCAAGACAGCGGTCAAACAGTTCCCGAAGCCACCCCCCTAGATGGTCCGGCGTTAGTTTAGGTTAGGTTAGGTTAGGTTAGGTTAGTTTAGGTTAGGTTAGGTTAGGTTAGGTTAGTTTAGGTTAGGTTAGGTTAGGTTAGGTTAGTTTAGGTTAGGTTAGGTTAGGTTAGGTTAGTTTAGGTTAGGTTAGGTTAGGTTAGGTTAGTTTAGGTTAGGTTAGGTTAGGTTAGGTTAGTTTAGGTTAGGTTAGGTTAGGTTAGGTTAGTTTAGGTTAGGTTAGGTTAGGTTAGGTTAGTTTAGGTTAGGTTAGGTTAGGTTAGGTTAGTTTAGGTTAGGTTAGGTTAGGTTAGGTTAGTTTAGGTTAGGTTAGGTTAGGTTAGGTTAGTTTAGGTTAGGTTAGGTTAGGTTAGGTTAGTTTAGGTTAGGTTAGGTTAGGTTAGGTTAGTTTAGGTTAGGTTAGGTTAGGTTAGGTTAGTTTAGGTTAGGTTAGGTTAGGTTAGGTTAGTTTAGGTTAGGTTAGGTTAGGTTAGGTTAGTTTAGGTTAGGTTAGGTTAGGTTAGGTTAGTTTAGGTTAGGTTAGGTTAGGTTAGGTTAGTTTAGGTTAGGTTAGGTTAGGTTAGGTTAGTTTAGGTTAGGTTAGGTTAGGTTAGGTTAGTTTAGGTTAGGTTAGGTTAGGTTAGGTTAGTTTAGGTTAGGTTAGGTTAGGTTAGGTTAGTTTAGGTTAGGTTAGGTTAGGTTAGGTTAGTTTAGGTTAGGTTAGGTTAGGTTAGGTTAGTTTAGGTTAGGTTAGGTTAGGTTAGGTTATGTTAGGTTAGGTTAGTTTAGGTTAGGTTAGGTTAGGTTAGGTTATGTTAGGTTAGGTTAGTTTAGGTTAGGTTAGGTTAGGTTAGGTTGGGTTAGGTTAGGTTAGGTTAGGTTCGGTTAGGTTAGGTTTGGTTAGGTTAGGTTAGGTTAGGTTTGGTTGGGTTCGGTTAGGTTAGGTTAGGTTTGGTTATGTTAGGTTAGGTTAGGTTAGGTTAGTTTAGGTTAGGTTAGGTTAGGTTAGGTTATGTTAGGTTAGGTTAGTTTAGGTTAGGTTAGGTTAGGTTAGGTTATGTTAGGTTAGGTTAGTTTAGGTTAGGTTAGGTTAGGTTAGGTTATGTTAGGTTAGGTTAGTTTAGGTTAGGTTAGGTTAGGTTAGGTTATGTTAGGTTAGGTTAGTTTAGGTTAGGTTAGGTTAGGTTAGGTTATGTTAGGTTAGGTTAGTTTAGGTTAGGTTAGGTTAGGTTAGGTTATGTTAGGTTAGGTTAGGTTAGGTTAGGTTGGGGTGCACGTCAGAGAGCCTCCACGTTGGCGCACCCTGGGCAACGTCGGCCCCCATTGGCCGGCGGCTGATCTCTGACACGACTTGGCTTGTTACACGGACTCCGATCCTTCCTTACACGATGACCTGGCATGTTTTCTGGACTCTGACTCCTCCTCTATTGTTGACCCTTGGCTTGTTATACGGATTCCGATTTTGACTCCAAACACGATGACCTGGCTTGCTCATGGACTCTGCTCATTCTAAACCTGATGACCCTGGCTTGCTTACTGGACACCGATAATGACTTGGCTTGTTTCACGGACTCCGATCCTTCCTCTTTTGATGACCTTGGCATATTTACTGGACACCGATCAGACGAAATTATGGAAGGTACAAATAAAGATATATTACCCGAGGAGGGTACCGGCTCCGCCGGAGAATCCCTCCCTGGGCCCTCGGGCCCAGGCTGCCCCACGTTTTCTCGGGGGGGCACATTTGTACACGACATCGAAAATATAATAACGACTTTGGCTAATGAAATGGACTCCGATCTTGCATGTGATATGGACGGTGTTGTTACTGAAACGACGATTTATTTGTACCTTCCATAATTTCGTCTGATCGGTGTCCAGTAAATATGCCAAGGTCATCAAAAGAGGAAGGATCGGAGTCCGTGAAACAAGCCAAGTCATTATCGGTGTCCAGTAAGCAAGCCAGGGTCATCAGGTTTAGAATGAGCAGAGTCCATGAGCAAGCCAGGTCATCGTGTTTGGAGTCAAAATCGGAATCCGTATAACAAGCCAAGGGTCAACAATAGAGGAAGAGTCAGAGTCCAGAAAACATGCCAGATCATCGTGTAAGGAAGGATCGGAGTCCGTGTAACAAGCCAAGTCGTGTCAGAGATCAGCCGCCGGCCAATCGGGGCCGTCGTTGCCCAGGGTGCGCCAACGTGGAGGCTCTCTGACGTGCACCCCGACCTATCTGAGCTAACCTAAGCTAAGCTAACGATACATACATATATGAGTTGTTGAAACATATATGTGTACCAAGTATACATACCTCAACAACCCTTATATATATTTAAATATGTGTTGTTTAACAGAATATAACACCGGTTCTATAACTGGTGTGTAATGTACACGATAAAATAAAATAAAAAAATCCAAAAAAAAATAAACCGCCTTCGATGTGAAACACAAATAAGGCACTAAAAAGCGAAAAATAACTGAATTATTAAATTAACCAAATTAAATAAAAAATATTGATAATCGCGCTACCGAATAATATATTAGAAGTCGATGCCAACCTAAATTTCAAATTTGTTGCAGGTAATAAAATATGTATATATACTATACAGATATACATCATGGGACACGAGAGTGGACCAAAACTTTGTATGTAGATGATATGAATTTAGGTTGGCATCGACTTCAAATATATTATTCGGTAGCGCGATTATCAATATTTTTTATTTAATTTGGTTAATTTAATAATTCAGTTATTTTTCGCTTTTTAGTGCCTTATTTGTGTTTCACATCGAAGGCGGTTTATTTTTTTTTGGAAAAATTTTTTATTTCTCCATTTTTAGTGTCCATAAATATACACTCATCAAAAAAGTCTAAGCAACATGTACTAATTTAAATTTTAGGATGGTTCTTCACATTATAACGTTGTATTTTATTTTTAAAATAATATCTTTAGGGTTCTATGATGTAAAAATAACAGCTGTTGTCTTTATAAGTTCTTTTAATAACAGAAATGAACAATATTAGAATATACTGTAGAAACTAAGATACATAAGAAACTAAACTTTTTTCTTACAAATTGAAATTTCTAAAGAAAATGTATTTATTGTGAAAGAATAGAACAATTTTATACAAAGTATGGTCTCCTCTGCTATTCAGAACTTGTCGGCAACGATTATTCATTGAATTAATGAGACTGTTTATGTCATCTTGCGGTATTCGCTCCCAATGGAATTGTAGCAAATCCTTCAGCTGTTGGGTTGTTGTCGCTCCGTCCAAGTCCTTCAAAACACGTCTCTGGAGCATGTCCCATGCGTGCTCGATGGGGTTGAGATCTGGCGATTGTGCAGGCCAGGGCAATACCCGGATGTTCTCCGTTGCAAAGTATTCACTGGTTCGCCGAGCTGTATGTGAACGCGCATTGTCATGCATTAACCTAAAATCGGAGCCAAAGGTTTGTGCAAATGGGTAGACATAAGGTCTGAGAATATCCTCAATGTAATTTTCAGCATTCATGTTTCCATTTACAAAAACGAGCTCAGTTCGCCTGTTCTTCATAATACCCGCCCATAACATAACTGTTGAGCCGCTGTATGGATGAACTTCCTGAACGCACCTGAGCCTTTCAGTATTTCCGGGCCGACGATACACTCGCACCCTTCTTGTATCAGGCTTAAACCCGAATCGCGACTCATCGGAAAACATAATTTTATCCCATTGTTCCTGGGTCCATGTTATGCGTTCTCTACACCATTCATATCGACGAGCGCGATTCCCGTGACGTATCGGTGGGCACCTGATTGGGCGTCGAGCTCGTAGGCCGTACTCATGCAGTCGATTTCGCACAGTTTGAGGACTTACATCAACACCACTTGAAATTTGTAGCCTCAAACTTATCTCTCGAGCGGTTAACATCGGCTGGCGTCTTGCAGTCAGTTGTATGTACCGGTCTTGCCGAGTGGTTGTACTCCTTTTACGGCCTGGATGCTGTTCAGCGGGTTCTCCTGTATTATTGTAGCGCTGCCAAAGACGACAAATAACACTTCTATGAATGCCAAAATGTCGAGATACCTGAGATTGATTACTTCCCGCTTGCAACATCCCTACAGCTCTTTGCATTTCATCTGCCATCAAATGACGTCGCTTCATGACGTAAAGAATATCTAACAATTCAATTTTGTCGCTAACTTTATTTAAATGGTTGGTAAAATTATAAAATCAAGACTAAACGTAGCAATTAAAACGCACTTAAATTCAAACAAATTCGCAGTCATTTGAATTTTATGAAAAAACAAAACATAATCATTTTTTTTTTACAACCAGCCAGTATGTCATCAATAACAAAAAAGTTTACTTACCTACGCACTTTGTTTGAGTAAATACTTAATTAATATAAATGGTAAAATTTGTAATATCACGCATGTTGCTTAGACTCTTTTGATGTGTGTATCTGGTTTCTAATGGGTATAATAAATCGATTCCAATTTCACGAAAATACATAAATATGAAGTGGATGAAAATCAAATAAACGAATTTTCACCCCCTTAGGGGTTGAATATTTTCTTCAAATTTATATGGGACCACCTCTGAATATAATCGATTCAAATAAAAAAAGAATCATTAAAATCGGTTCATAATTGACGGAGATATCGATTAACATTAATAAATAATATTGTTGTTGCGTTGTAATACGTACATTTGAAAATTACAAACAACATAATTATAGTAAAAAAGGTAAGCATTCCGAGACGGGCCCTTGTATGTTCAGGACACAAGTGAGGTGGCAGAATGTATATGACTTTTAATTAGGTTATTTAGAAATTAGCAACTGTATATCCTGCTACCTATGGATTTTATATATTTTACTAGCCGACCCGTGCCCACTTCGTTGGGCGGTAATAGGTAAGCGTGGAATGATTATCTTGCGCTAAGATGCAGCGGAAGCTCTGAAAAGGAAAAAATATCCCGATTTTGCAACATTCTTCATTGCTGCTCCGCTCCTATGTGTCTTAGTGTGATGATATAGCCCATAACCTTCTCTGATAAATGAGCTATATAACACTGAAAGAATTTTCCAAATCGGACCAGTAGTTCCTGAGATTACCCCTTACAACCTCACAACCTCACAAACTCACAAATTCACAAACTCTACCTCTTTATAATATTAGTATAGATTATTTTCTACGTGGTCACCGTTACTTTTAGATTCCATCTGCTTATCATTAGATACATCGTCGTCAGTTCGTTGTACTCTGTTAAAATAAAACAATATTGGCAAACGACTGCGACATCCAAACTTGAGTATATTCTTTAAATATATATTCTTCTTTAAATTTGAGACCATTCGTTCGCCCTTTATATTATGCTGGTTATACAATTTATATGACTCAGAGCCCAACTGATGAACTTAATTGCAATAAACACATTACTCCCAGCAATTGATTCGTTTAAGATGGATTCCCCGATAACTGAGGGAATCTCCTTATCCTCTGACTAAGTTTAGTGAGTCAGAACGGGCTAGGACTAAACAATATCACGGAATAAAAGAGACACTTAATTAATTACGTATTTCACCGAAGAAGAATACACAAAATAATGTCACAGTAATATAAATTAAGAAATACATATAAACAATACCTCGTAGCCATTATTTTATCATTATAGGAGACAAACGAACAGGCGGGTCACCTGATGGTAAGTGATCATCGCCGTCCATAAACACTAACAATACCAGGGGAGTCGCAAGTGCGTTGCCAACCTGTGTTTGGGGGGAAGGGGCAGGAGGGGGAGAGGAGAGAAGACTTTTATATTTTATTCGTAATCTTGTGTTATTTGGCTCTATAGTTTGTAATATTGTTGGTGTTTTACGTAATATAGTTCGGTTATTGTGCAGAAGTGCAGTGAATGGAAAATAATAACACGGAGAATGAATTATGAGATGTCACACAAACTCCCTAGAAAGTTCTAACACCAGGGGAGCCACCATCTTGTTAGAACATTGAAATTATGAAAAGACGCTTATAATATTGATAATAATATTGTAATATTATTTATTAACTACTCGACAATGGCAGTAAGTCTAGGAGTCTAGGAGATTGGTTCCCAAAAAAAATTATAGGTTAAAAAAACACGCTTTCATAAAAAATCCAACTAAAAATCAGAAAATAAAATTTAATAAATTTGGATTAAGAATAATGTAAATTAGAAATAAATGTATTTTTGTAAAAAGTGACAAACTAATTTATTTTTCATTTTTTGGTTAAATTTTTTTAACTTTTTTTTCGGATTATTCTATTGTCATCGACCTTTGACAGGTGTGCAAAGTTTGAATCAAATCCGATCGTTCAAAGTAGGACAAAATCGAGCTCAAAGGGGTCAGTTACATACATACATACAGGGGAAGCTAATAAAAGCGTGTTAATGAAATGATTTTCTGGAAGTAACGCCTCTCTCTGTGCATCCACCAAAACAAATGTAACTTTATATGTCGTTATGTTTTAATAATAAAAAAATATGTTATGTATTATGAAAAGATAAACCAGATCGAGTTTCTTGCCGGTTCTTCTCGATGACTGGGTGTTTGTCCGAACCGGTGGTAGTTTTGACGTTCATAAGTTCCTTCTCAGGGCCTAAATTGAATAAAGAGTATTATGATTTGGATTTCATTAAGAAAGTTAATTTCAGTAAAATTTTATACTTTAGGTGAGTCACCTATTGACCACATTTTTTAACAATCATTTACATATTGTTGAAAAATAATCAGTTTTTTATGACGATATATTACAAATATCATATTAATCCTTTTTCAATTAAATACTCTCGTTTGAACTAGCCATTTAGAATAGATTAAAATTATTCTTAAAAGCATATCATTTGAATAATTATTTTAGAAGATGACACGTAACCAAAAATAAGTTGTTTTGGTGTTATTTTTACCCAGAAAATGAATTTCATTCGTTTACACTACTACACATTTAATATCTTTAATATGTATTAAACTATAATATATACTAGCGGACCCGGCGTATGTTGGCCTGCCTTAGTAATAAAAAAAAATCCTAAAAGTCAACTGCAACGCCACCTGCTGGGTACAATTGTGAATATAAACCATTCTCGGATTCACTGGAAATCGGTCCAGCTGTTTATGAGGAGTTCTGTGAAATACATACGTACAGAAGTAATTTATATATAAAATATGCGAATGCTGATAAACGAAGTCCCGTAGTATAAATAGTTAACTACATATTTACTCATTTTGGTAAATTACTACACACGGACAGACTTATACATAATTACATATACACATAAATATATACCTACCTTACGCTTACGCTTAATTGGGACGAATATACTATTTTTATGTACAGGTTACTGTATTGAGAGGAAACGTCGACATATTTTGTTCCATAGAAATGTATTCCGATGATTTATCCAGTGGTTATTAAACTAAAGCATATATTTTAATACCATACTATTTTTTTTGTTACTAGCGAGTTCCTATGTTTTCTTTGTATGTAAATTAATTGAAGGAGGTAGAGCCACGCTGAAGCTATTATTAGTTTCAGTATGAATGGGTCGGCTCGCCCGGGGTAGTACCATCCGACCCACAGAAACACCGACGTAAAGTAACAGTGCTTGCATTGTTGCGTTTCGTTCAGTCATAGAGATCGCCGGAGGCCCACCTCCCCTTTCCCCCCAACACAGGTCGCCAATGCACTTGCGACTTCCCTGGTATTACTAATGTATATAGACGGTAATAACTTACCATCAGATGACCCACGTGTTTAGTTTTCCTCCTATATATATTTTTAATGCACTGTATCGTCCAAATATGCATATAATTGATACATTAAATAGATTCTATAGATTGATAATGGCTATGATTGATTACTGTAATCCAATCAAAAATACTTTATTCAATTTAGGTCCTGAGAAGGCACTTATAAACGTCAAATCACCCATCGGTTCGGTCAAACAACCTAGTCATTGAAAAGAACCGGCAAGAAATTTGATCTGGTTTATTTTTTCATCACACATATTTTTACGAAAATAGATGGTTACATTCGTTGTTGGTGGATCATTTCATCATCACAGAGAGGTGCGTCATTTCCAAACGTCACCATTGGTCACATCCATCCATCCTACAATAGCTTAGAGGCTATTAATTTAATATTTAGAGATATTAAAACCCGCTGGGCATGGTGCTTGAACTCATTATCCGGCAAACATGACAGTAATAGAAATAAATTGCTT
The DNA here is from genome assembly GCA_015888305.1 of Antheraea pernyi. Classification (NCBI taxonomy): domain Eukaryota; kingdom Metazoa; phylum Arthropoda; class Insecta; order Lepidoptera; family Saturniidae; genus Antheraea; species Antheraea pernyi. The sequence continues at coordinate 40,953 of MU159466.1, read as the reverse complement.
GATATAAAAATATTTGCTCTAATTCCATCTATAGTTAAAAAAACAAATATGTAATTTCGTTCTTATTTAAATGAAAAAAAAAATAGTTTGGTTTGGAGTAGGAAACGTGGTAATATGATATCATGATTTTGTCTATTTTATAAAGGTTCTAGCGCGCCCGATGGACGTTGTCCTACCCCGATAATAAAAAAGTCCTAAAAGCCAACCACAGCGCCACCTACCGGGTCCAGTTGTGAATCTAAACCATACTTGAATCCACTTGAAAACACAAAAAATTTAATCAAAATCTGTACAACCGTTTGGGAGGAGTTCAGTCACATACACACAGATAGAAGAATTCTAAATATAAAGAAGATTTAAAGAGGGAAAATTAGCAGGCGGTTGTTAGTAATGAATATTCAGTAGTCGTAATCCGAAAACAATAATAATCAACTGTCATCGCTGCAGTAAAAAAATATTTGTCACTTATTAAACAAAATGGCAATTCTGCACGCGGTAATAAAATTAAACAAGATAACAATGCTTAAGATTAACCAGTTAAATCTCCAACGTGTTTCATAATTCTTAGAAACCTGCCAATGATAATAAGACTACTGTAAAATTACAGCGAAATTATGATGAAACAGATGTTTGGGAAAATCCATATTTCCATCTTCCTGTAGAATCATTTATTTTCATGATGAAAATTAAACTTAAAGGAAAATTTGCAGTGCCAAATATGTAGCTAACTATTTTCTATACATACCAAAAATGTATATCAAACGTGACTTAACGTATTAGATTTTTGTAAGAAAAAAATAAATGTTGCACGTGTCTACGATTAAGTAATAAAATACATTTTAACCAATTTTAGAAATCTCTGTCTGTCTGGTTGTGTGAACACGTATCACTTCTAAAATACTGCGTTCATGATAAAACTTCTTCAATAAAATCATAAAGCATATCTCCGAGTAACACTTAGTTTTTATTTCATTAAAATGGGTTTGGTCTATCAAAAGTTATTGTACTTTTAATGACGACGCGCTTAAGTATGAGAGAAAAGTAGATAAGATAATCATCTTAATACCCTCAGATGACTTTATTAATCACTGCTTTTTTACATAAGGTTTCACATAGATAAAGTCGCAAGCATATCTAGTTAATTATAATTTAATAAATAATATTAAAAAAAAAAACTAAAAAAACGCGCTTTCATAATAAATCCAACTAAAAAACAGTAAATAAAACGTAATAAATTTGGATTAAGAATAGTGTAAATTAGAAATAAATGTATATTTTTGTAAAAAAAAATTAACTTTTTTTTCGGATTATTGTATTGTCATCGACCTTCGACAGGTATGCAAAGTATGAATTAAATCAGTTCGTTCAAAGTAGGACAAAATTGAGCTCAAAGGGGTCGGTTACAAACATACATACATACAGGTGAAGCTAATAAAAGCGTGATAAAAAGGACACTGTATGTATAAATTAATATTTGGAAGATGTAAATTGTAACCTCTTCACCTGAAGATGATGTTAAAATTTGAATTTGAGACAAGACAACATACAATTTCATTGCAACAAATATTGGGATACTTACCGTTCTTTATGAAATTAAATTTCTTATGGCACGGGAGGGAAAAAGTTTCGTTACACGTTACGCGTTAAGCGTAAGGTAGGTATATATTTATGTGTATATGTAATTATGTATAAGTCTGTCAGACACGTGCAACATTTATTTTTTTCTTACAAAAATCTAATACGTTAAGTCACGTTTGATATACATTTTTGGTATGTATAGAAAATAGTTAGCTACATATTTGGCACTGCAAATTTTCCTTTAAGTTTAATTTTCATCATGAAAATAAATGATTCTACAGGAAGATGGAAATATGGATTTTCCCAAACATCTGTTTCATCATAATTTCGCTGTAATTTTACAGTAGTCTTATTATCATTGGCAGGTTTCTAAGAATTATGAAACACGTTGGAGATTTAACTGGTTAATCGTAAGCATTGTTATCTTGTTTAATTTTATTACCGCGTGCAGAATTGCCATTTTGTTTAATAAGTGACAAATATTTTTTTACTGCAGCGATGACAGTTGATTATTATTGTTTTCGGATTACGACTACTGAATATTCATTACTAACAACCGCCTGCTAATTTGCCCTCTTTAAATCTTCTTTATATTTAGAATTCTTCTGTCTGTGTGTATGTGACTGAACTCCTCCCAAACGGTTGTACAGATTTTGATTAAATTTTTTGTGTTTTCAAGTGGATTCAAGTATAGTTTAGATTCACAACTGGACCCGGTAGGTGGCGCTGTGGTTGGCTTTTAGGACTTTTTTATTATCGGGGTAGGACAACGTCCGTCGGGCGGGCTAGTGCCTTTATAAAATAGACAAAATCATGATATCATATTACCACGTTTCCTACTCCAAACCAAACTTTTTTTTTTTCATTTAAATAAGAACGAAATTACATATTTGTTTTTTTTTTAACTATAGATGGAATTAGAGCAAATATTTTTATATCATGCAATTTATTTCTATTACTGTCATGTTTGCCGGATAATGAGTTCAAGCACCATGCCCAGGGGGTTTTAATATCTCTAAATATTAAATTAATAGCCTCTAAGCTATTGTAGGGTGGATGGATGTGACCGATGGTGACGTTTGGAAATGACGCACCTCTCTGTGAAATGATGAAATGATCCACCAACAACGAATGTAACCACCACCAACAAAAAATGTAATGTGATGAAAAAATAAACCAGATCAAGTTTCTTGCCGGTTCTTCTCGATGACTAGGTTGTTTGACCGAACCAATGGGTGATTTGACGTTCATAAGTGCCTTCTCAGGACCTAAATTGAATAAAGTATTTTTGATTGGATCAAAGTAATCAATGACACCCATTATTGATCTATAGAATATATTTAATGTATCAGTTATATGCATATTTGGACGATACAGTGCATTAAAAAATATATATAGGAGGAAAACTAAACACGTGGGTCATCTGATGCTAAGTGATCACCGTCTATAAACACTGGCAACACCAGGGAAGTCGCAAGTGCATTGGCAACCTGTGTTGGGGGAAAGGGAGGTGGCTCTCCGGCGATCTCTCTGACTGAACGAAACGCAACAATGCAAACACTGTTACTTCACGTCGGTGTTTCTGTGGGTCGGATGGTACTACCCCGGGCGAGCCGACCCATTCATACTGAAACTAGTAATAGCTTCAGCGTGGCTCTACCTCCTACAATTAATTTACATACAAAGAAAACATAGGAACTTGCTAGTAACAAAAAAAAATAACAGTATTAAAACATATGCTCTAGTTTTACCACTGGATAAATCATCGGAATACATTTCTATGGAACAAAATATGCCGACGTTTCCTCTCAATACAGTAACCTGTACATAAAAATAGTATATTCGTCCCAATTCGCAAAACTTTAATATTCGCGTGGTTTTGAAGAGTTTACATGCCAATAAACGTTGGCATGCGACCCGTCACAAATCTTATTTGGAACTGTGAATCTCTACGATTCATTACATATGGTACTTCCTTTGTACAAAAAAACATAATTAAAACAAACACACGCCTTAATACGTAATCAAGGTCAGGCATAATGAGCCATTGCATGTTCGCAATTACGCGAATCGTCGAACGAGTGGCCCGTTCTGCACGGGCGGGTTTCCCGGACCGCCATTTCTATGTTACTATGCGTAATATTAATAACCCACTGCAATCTTTTATGAGACATTAGACAAAATTGTACTGTATTTCCTGGACAAGCTTTCCTTTCTAAACAAGTCCACGTAATACTGGCCCGATGAAGGTTTTTTGAAGTGCAAAACAACTTAACAACTTTAAGTGCGTTGAGCGGTATTTTTGGCAAGAGATAAATTTATTATTACGTCTCATGACACGCTAGCAGGCATGACCGAACGTATTGCGCTAGCGAGGCTTGCAATACATCAGTGACACGGAGTATAGGAGATTGTACAGCCCGTGATATATTAATTGTAAAATATATACAAATGTATATAATTATTGCTCCGTGTGCCAAAAGATATGAAAACCACACTAATGATAATTATTTCAATAAACAAATTCTAAAATTTAAATATTGTCATTCACACTATCTTCTATACATAAGATTGTAAATATAACGTATATGTACTTTTTCTATTTTAGTAAAAAAAATTGTTGCAGGCGTCTAGAAATAAATAATAGAATACATTTCAACCATTTTTAGAAATTTTTATCTGTCTGTCTGATTGTATGAACACGCATCACTGCTAAAGTATTGGGTTCACAATAAAACCTCATATAAAAAAATCATAAAGCATAACCTCGGGAGTCACTTAGTCCTTGTTTTATTAAAATCGGTCCACTCTATCAAAAGTTATTGTAATTTTCAATGGAGCCGCGACTTAAGTACGAGAGAAAAATAGATAAGCAAATGGACTAGATACGTTCAGATGACTTTGTTACTCATTGTTTTGTACATCAGGTTCCACGTGGACGAAGCCGCGGGTACAGCTAGTAATGAATATGAAAATTCAAAACAGAAGACATTTATTCTATTGTATTGAGTTTTTACTTCTGTCGGCAGGTTTTAGAGTTTATCCGTAATCTCACCTGTTGTTGGCAATGGCCACCAGACGGCAATGTGTTCTAGTAGCAACACAAACGGTCCTAAATAAAGCACCTACCACCACGATGTTTTCCTTCATTAAAACTCCCGCTCATTTCCAAGGATTTAAACCAACGCTGATTGACGCAGTGTGCGATAACTAACCAATGAGCTATCATCATCAAACCGTCAGTAATTAAAGACTTCAAAACTATACTAATACCTATTATAATATAAATAAATTAATAATTATAATATAATTATATTATATTTTATATTATTATATTAATATAATTGTTAATAATATTAACAATTTATGTTAACCGATAAGTAGCATAGTATGGCGAAATGTAATATTATTTAAGGAAAATGGAAATGTAACCCAAAAGTTTAAAAAAATACACATGCACGCAACAAAACTAGACACACCACAAAATAAAGAAACAGGGTACACAGTGTAAGAAAACCAAGGTCTCAGATCACGTTCGAGAAAAAGGGAGGCAAAAAAAACCTATTATAAAGCTGAAGAGTTTGTTTGCTTGAACGCGCTAATCTCAGGAACTACTGGTCCGACTTGACTGAAATTCTTTCAGTGTTAGAAAGTTCATTTATTAAGGAAGGCTAGTTATCATAACGCAATAGTAGCAGAGCATCAATGAGAAATGTTCGAAATCGGGGTTAAAGTACGTATTATTAAAAAATATTTTCACCTTCTACGTAAACGAAGTCGCGAGTTAAAGTTAGCGTTACCCAAAGTAACTATTCCACGCCGGCGAAGTCACGGGCAGCATAGCTTACGTATAAAATTTGGAGGCTCAAAAAAACTTAAAAACTATAATCCATGAATCGGGTAAGACCTGCATCATCAGGCTATTGAGACAATGATTATGATTTCTTCATTTTTTAACTATCCGATAAAGATATTACTATAAAAAATAATAAAAATAACTAATTCGGAAAACATAAATCATACATCGTTTCATAGAAATATTATTGTACAGCATACTCATACGTGCAAGGTGTCAACCATACAATAGTCGGGATGCATTATGAATACTAAGTCGGTAGAAACTCCTTTAGAACGCTATCTGGTTCATAGAACGCATTGCGAAACAATTCATCTATAACTAAGGAGTGATGTGAGTAGATAAAATAATTAAATCAAAAAAATAAATTGAAATACGCACATTGAAGCGATCATGGCTCGGTTAACAGCGCATTCAGTCCCAGCTACAATGGACACAGGTTCGAATCCAAGCAACTGAATTGGAGATTTCGGATAAGGAAACCATCAATATGAAACCATAGCATGGTGTTACAGCTTTTTTACACCCTCAGATTGAAAATCTGTCGCTGCACACCAATTGGTGTGTTCCAGTTGCACTCGAGAGTCATACCCTCCAGGATTAAAATGTTTACCCATTTAGACCACATTGTTATTTAAGATCAGATAAGATTATGGTCAGACGCTAAAACCTTTTTTTTATTAACGTGAGGAAATCCCTTATGGATACGCCACCCTCCCACTTATGTCCGACTCGCACGGCCTAAAACCCCACGGTGTACCGACAAACCGTAATTGTTGGCGCGGCAAGGGATCGTACAATGCTGATCAACCTTGTAGAGCCGCCCCAACGGTCCACCCGGCGAAAGGTCACCACCGGGCTCCTACCTATATAGAGGCAGACTGGGTACACACCAGCTACCTCCCCTCGTTTGCCGGACCTATGCAATAAAGAGATGGGACCTCCGGCCCATCACCTCAGGTCAGACTACGGTGGTGGAGAGGGCCACTTAGAGGGTCTACCTCGCGGCCCCTCTCCGTCGCCTCCTTCTGCGATATGACCTCCTCGCAGAAGGAGGCCATCGCTCGCCAAGCCTGGTCGCTGCTGAGCATCGGCGAAACTACGCTCGGCAGCGACAACAGACGTTAAAACCTACTAAGCATAAAAAAAGGCGAAGGTTTTTAAATATTTGCAATGAACCTGGGGTTTTTTATGAAGAAACACACCCTGATGAAACCAAAGCATTATGTTAGGTCTTATATTAATGCTCGTCTGGCAAGTTATAACTTTATGTTAGAAATCAGTCGCCAAGCACCGCCGATGTGTTCTGTAGCTTAAGTCTACGTTTAACGCATTTACCATCTTAGATTATATCATCATTTAACATCAAATGAGACTACAGTCAATCTTTAAAACCTACACAGTGTAAAGAAGAATCTATACAAAGTTGGTGTAACACCATTTCTGCAGCTAGAAATATGAAATAGAAAAATGACACGTTTAATGAAAGTGCGTATACTTAAATTTCATATTTATTCTCAATACACTTACTTTTTGTAATGTCCATTTCCAAAAACTGTATCTGCCCTTTACAGATTCATTTTGATTTGACTCCTTTCACGGGGCTGGTGTTACTCGTGTCCGGTGAAAATGTCCCTCTCATTACCCATCCCGTGCTCCCCGGACGGGGCTTAAGGGTAAGAAATTTTTGTCTGCTGCACTGTTCCACATAAATTGAACCTCACAGCAAGAAATAGAGCAATCAATCACTTGATGGATGCTCTAAAATAAAAATAACTCCTTTTACATCGAGTTGAAGGATAATTCGCAGACCATAAAATACTTGAGCAGGATCTCTAGGGTATTTTAAAAGTTCTACAACTTTATCGTTCTACTTAATATTTAGCGAGAACTTTCATTACAAAGTAATTTACAAATTTAGCAGAATTTCCAGGGCACTCTAAAACATTTCGCCATTCTCCGCTATATAAATTATTTATTGCCCTAAATTGCGTAAGCAGAAAACTTTTAGTCTGCAACGATTAGTTAGACGTTTAGCATAACTTCTTCGGGCATTTTCATGCTCAACAATTTTCCATTATAAAGGTTATTCGCATTCGTTTATGACTCAATAATCAACAGAATTTGAATACCTTTTAATTCACCAAAATATCATATAGTCATGTTTTCGTACTAAACAAGTGGATACAATCTGGTGTTCGAACAGCTCAATATGCGTGCTTTGAATTAAGTAGCTATTCGTCATAACACTTCAAGCTTACCATTAAATGTCACTTTATTACGGTATACAGTATAGAATATCATTTTTATAAACACCACTGTACGGTTACGAAGATTGCACATGTCACCCCACTTATTTTGTGCGCACCAGCACAGTTTAATTAAAATTTTATTTATTAAATACTTGAATAGTTAGTGCCGTTCAAGCACTCAGATAAGTTAAACTACAACACTATTGTAACAATAAAATGGTTGTCTGTAAAGTCGGTTTACAGATGATAATTAACCGACTTCAAAAAAAGGAGGAGGTTATCAATTCGTCTGTATTTTTTTTTTAATGTTTGTTACCTCATAACTTTGGACTGGGTAAACCGATTTTGATTATTCTTTTTTTATTTGAAAGCTGGTACTTCCAGTGTGGTCCCATTTCAATTTGGTACAGTTCTGACAACGGCATCCAGTGCAAAACCGTATAAGTTATAAATTTGCATTAAGTATGTACACCACAAATAGACGAATAACTCAATATCACGCTAACCGATTTCGATGATTCATTTTTTATTGGAAAGGATGTACTTCAAGGGTAGTAGAAAACTGTCAAGAAACGAGCCTACTCCTTTCTTAAGGGCCGGCAACGCATCTGTATTTCCTCTCGTGTCGCAATTGTCCATGGGCGGCCGTGATCACTTACCATCAGGTGACCCGTATGTTCGTTTGCCACTAATATTATAAAAAAAAACTCTTAAATTCTTAGGAGCCTATTGTGCTTATGTTCGTTGCTGTGTTGCAACATGACGCAAGCATTGTAATTATAATACATTACTTAAGGTGTATTATATGTGAAGCGATGGTAGCCGAGTTTGTGGTAGAAACTATCGCGGATTATTGATACGGTTGCGTTCGTACCAAACGTTACTTATTGTACAACCAATTGAAACCATATCGCATACCATACCGCAAAAACACGCATATTTTAATATACTTAAGGCGGAACGGAGTTTGCGGGCACTGCTAGTAAAATATATTTATGTACACTAAAAATGGAAAAATAAAGTAAATTTTCAAAAAAAAGTATTAACCGACTTCAATATCAATCAAAAACCCATAAGGCACTAAAAAGCGGAAAATAAATAGTTTATCAAATCAACCAATTGAAGTCGGTTAATACTTTTTTTTGAAAATTTACTTTTTTTACGTTATAACATTATAAGAAAACGTTGATAAAAAATTGCATAACAAAATTATAAACGTAAAGTTTGTGAATTTGTGAGTTTGTGACGTTGTAGGGGGTAATCTCAGGAACTATTGATCCGATATTAAAAATTATTTCAGTGTTACATTTCTCATTTATATAGCTCGTTTATCGAGGAAGGTTATAGGCAATAATATCATCACTCTAAGACCAATAGGAGCGGAGCACCAATGAGGGATCTTTCCAAATCGTTTTTTTTTCCTTTTGAGAGCTTCTGCTGCATGCGTTGCGTAAACGTATTATATAACTTCTCATAATTAAGACGAAGCTAACGAGCCCTTATGCGTTCAAATCCATTAAACTGTGTAATACCTCTTTCTGCGTATTTAACATAGTTAAAAATAAAAGCAAGTTACGTGAATGAAGTTAACATGAAGATATTTGTATTTGCAATGCGTAATATTATATGCCTTAGACGCTCGTTCCAATGCCTTGACCATAACAACCGCGAATACGGATGATGGCAGAAACGTGACGGAAATATATTGCAACCATCATGCATTGGCAGGCTTTCAACCCAGGATCGCAACATCGACTGGAAATGTCTACACTTACACTATTCTGTCCTTACCCCTAGTCATAATGTCTACACTTTACCGTGTTGCAAAAAAAACTCATAGTTTGGCCCTACAAGCGGATAAACCACAAACTTTAAATTTGTCAACACTTGCTACAACTCATATATTCTTTATTAGAGTGATGAAGGGCACGCATTCGCTCAAGAACAGACCCTTGCTTATTTGGATTTAACGATCACCGCCAGTTTCTATAATGGACCTCCCACTACAAATCACATGGTGGTCTTAAAGAAAACAGAGTTTATTTAAAAGTGTAATTTATATGCAATATAATATATAAACGCTGCCATAATGTCTACCTGTCGTGGTTTGACACGCGATGCGGATTGTGTGGTCTTAATTTTGACGGTAAAGCTGCGAACACACGATCGCTACAGCCTTGGTATTTTTTTTTATAGTAGCACGGCAAAATGACTGCCCTATGACCTGATAGTAAGCACAGTACAATCCAAAAACAATGGCGACCACCGAGAGAGAATCTATCTATCTATCGCCGCTGTCATGCCGGCCTGCGAAAAGCTGGATATGCACAGGCTGATCCCGAAACGCGACCCGCAGAAGCGAATCACTATGACGGGCTATTTCGCCATATACATGGTGGTTGCGACCCAGCCAGGCTGTAGAACCCTACCACCCCGCTTTCGCCATTGCCTCGTTCGTTATTCAGCAGGGTGCACCACGTGCAGGTGAGGTTGGCTTGGTTGTCTCAAGTATTATGATGTTACTCGACACCCCGCGACACCCCTAAATTTCCAAACTAGCAATGCCCGCGGCTTTATCCGCGTGGAACTTGATGTACAAACAGTGACTAATAAAGTCATCTAAATGCATTAAGTCTAATTATTATCTTCTTTTCTGTCGTACTTAAGTCACGTCTTCGTTAAAATTACAATAACTTTTGACAGACCTGACCGCTTTTAATGAAACAAACACTAAATGTTACTCAAAGATATACTTTATAATTTTCTCGAAAAGGTTTTATCATGACCGCAGTACTTTAGCAGTGATGCGTGCTTAAACAAATAGACATTTATAAAAAATATTGAAATGTATTTTATTACTTGTTCGACGACATCTGAACAATTTTTTTTACAAAAATCTAAAAACACAGATACATTAGATTTGCATTCTTATATAGACTCAGTCGCGTTGGATTCCAAAAATATACTTCCAAAGTGACCTGAGCTGTTAAAAGTGTTATCAAGTTCATGCAATAATACGCAATATGCATCCAGAATTACTTAAATTGAAGCAATAAATTAGGGTCTCGCTCACGGCCATATTTTGGGGATCCGTCATCCGATTACTGTCAGTTAAATCTGTCTGGACTTAATAAATTTGGTTCACGTTTACGATCTGCATCGAAGTACTGAAATAAGTTATATGTATTATAAAGCTGGAGGGTTTGTTTGTTTTGTCGAACGCGCTAATCTCATGAACTACAGGTGAACAATTTGAAAAATTATTTCAGTGTTAGATAGCTCATTTATCGAGGAAGGATAGTCTATACATCATCACGCTAAGACGTTTTTTTTTCCTTTTGAGAACTTTCGCTGCGTATTAGCGTTAGTAACAATGTAACAATTCCACGCAGACGAAGTCGCGAGAAGAGCTAGTTAGAAATACTTTTTGAAGTAATGTTATATCATTAGTAACGTCTTCGGATATCGGTGAAGCAATACAATTATTATATTTAAATAGCGACCTATTACGCCTTGGCACGTGTGTACTAATGAAATGTGCAAATTTTCCCTTTACAGTACCATCATGTAATGAAATGGAAAATGAACAACAATTTGTCTATTCTGTCAAAATGTATTAACCAAATTGTTGAAGACGTTCTTTTTTTAATAGACTTTTAGGTTTTAACATGACACCACAATATCATCTAGGTAGCTAGTTAGCTAAAGCTAGAGAAGGACTGGATCTGAAGTGCGGGAACCATATCAACAAGTGCTAGGTGAATGGTTCACAACTTGAGGGTGGTAGCTAGTAGCCAGACGGACCAAAAAAGCTGTACCTGCATACTATGATTTCATCGCATTGTGTTTCTTCGCTTATATTCTGCAATTGATTTTTATTTATCTAGATATACATATAACAAAAATGTAAATGCAACATGTCTGTTTGTTCGTTATTCAGCAGGGTGCACCACGTGCAGGTGAGGTTGGCTTGGTTGTCTCAAGTATTATGATGTTACTCGACACCCCGCGACACCCCTAAATTTCCAAACTAGCAATGCCCGCGGCTTTATCCGCGTGGAACTTGATGTACAAACAGTGACTAATAAAGTCATCTAAATGCATTAAGTCTAATTATTATCTTCTTTTCTGTCGTACTTAAGTCACCATCCTGTTAGTTCAATGGAAATTATACCAAGAAACTTGTAATATCGATACTCACATGACAATGTCAGTAATAGTCTACTAGAAGACTGGTTGCCAAAAATGGAATGGAAGAAGAACTTGTAATACTATTCACTAATCGACAATGGCAGTAATAATTTAAGATAAGTTGCCAAAAATAAAGTTAAAAAAAAAATGTCTGTACTCTTTAGATGTTTATAAAAAAAAATGTTGCAAGTGTCTTGGAATAAGTAATAAAAAACATTTCAATCATTTTTAGAAGTGTATGTCTATCTATTTGGACACGCCACAATGTTAAAGTACTGTGTTTATGAAAAGAAAATCATAAAGCATATCTTCGAGTAAAGTTCGAGTTCTTATAAGTTTGGGGAGTAAGACCCCTTACACCATAACATCATAAGACTTGAAACACCCAAGCCAACCTCACATGCACGTGCTGCTGAATAACGAACGAAGCAATGGCGAAAGCGGGGTAGGGTTTTACAGCCTGACTGGGTCGCAACCACCATGTATATGGCGAAAAAGCCCGTCACAGTGATTCGCTGCTGTGGGTCGCGTTTCGGGATCAGCCTGTGTATATCCAGCTTTTTGCAGGTCGGCATGACAGTGGCGACCAGCGATGGATAGTGTGTCACTCGGTGGTCGCCATTGTTTTTAGATTGTACTGTGTTTACTATCAGGCATAGTGCAGTCATTTTGCCGTGCTAATATAAACAAAAAATTATACTTTGTTCCATTAAAATCGGTTCGATCTATCAAAAATTATGTCTGTTTGTATGAATACGCATCACTGCTAAAGCATTCAGTTCATGATTAAACATTTTTAAGAAAATCATAATGCATGTCTTTGAGTACCATCTGATATTTGTTTCATTAAAATACGTTTGGTCTTTAGGAAGTTATTGTAATTTTAATGACGACGCGACTTAAGTACGAGAGAGAAGTAGACAAGTAAATGGACTTAACACATTCAGGTGATTTTATTATTCACTGTTTTTTACATTAGGTTCCACGTGGACGGAGCCGCGGGCACAGTTAGTATACAATATAAGGGAAATTTGTATACCCCAAACCATAAATCGCTCGTGTAGCAACCGCCTTAAAACTTTCACGTATAAATCATTATATAACACAGCACACATTAACTTTTTCAAGCGGTTTATTTGCATCTTTTATTATACTTAAATGATTTAAATTGGTCATTATCTTAACATTTATCATTTGGAGGTGCTAAAACTGGATGTTATCGTGTTTTTTATGTTAAAATTAATACTATACCGTGAAAAAGTTAACGTAAGTGTTGAAGTTAGGAAAATTATATCTATTATATTATACTAGCGGGCCCGGTGGACATCGTCCCGCCCTGGTAATAAAACCTACCCTACACTTTATCTACTGGTGACAATCGTATACAATTTCGTTCAGTCGTTTTTGAGTTTTTTGCGAACAGACAGACGTGGCAGGGGACTTCGTTTTATAATATGTAGTGATAAATATTAGGGTTGCTAAATGCTCAAGGGATTTTCTTGCTCTTTGGGATATTTTTAAGGTGTCTTGTATTAAAATTGTAAACTATATAAAAATTGTAATTACTATTCGTCTGATTTGATTAGCCAGTTTTTATTAAGTAGGTACAACTACCAAGTCCTGTCATATACTGCGTTTTGTTTTATAACTAAATATCAAGGTATTTTCATCTTTAAATCCTTATATATTAAAGTGGATGTTACTTTGCACTTCCATCTGGAATTGTTTGACCGTTGCCACGTCACACTGTAACAAAAACGTTTTTTTTCTTTGTTGTAGCTCGGGACATTGGCTGCACTATGCCTAATGGTAAGCACATTACAATCCAAAAACAAGAACCCCATGTTATAGGTAGTGTGTATCCTACATACTAGCCGGGAGATTGTTCCACAAATTCACGGTACGGCAAAGATATGGTATAAGATATGGTTTACCATAAAACTATGACTCTGAAGACCAGCACGCGTGGTTCGGTTGTGAAAAGGAGAGGAAGTGATTAAATTAAATAACTTTTCAAAACACTCGCCATGATACAGACGGTAGAACACGCTCAGTGAGACAGTGTAAACGTTTCATTTTATTAGCGCGACGTGCACCTGATAAAAAAATAGTGCGTGGAGTCCCTCCGCGCGGAAGAAGTGAAATATGGTAATGTGGAAATGAAAATAGGAAGGGGTAGAAATTGATTTTTTGTGAAATCATATTGTTTCTTTAAGACTAACTTTATTAACATTGCTTACAATTTACAATTGATTGCATCTTTTAATTATCATTTTCGAGTGGAGAAATATCCAAATCTATAACATTTACAATGCGATTATGATAATTAAAGTAAGATACGAAACGTTTGATTATTTTTCTCACTTTGTCTCTTTCTATTCCCCCTCCCTAGGAGCGTTGTACGTTTAACGCAACAGTGCTTTCATGCCACCTTCATGGCAGCGTTAAACGTTTAACGCAACCTTGTTGGAAGTCGCATTAGAAGTTTCACTTCAAAAGAATTCTGAAGGTAGTAATAGGATGAGCGAAATATTAGTAAATGAAACAAGAAAAAGTAATTAAATGCGTCGTTAATTATAAATATAGACATAAATAAAAATATGTTGAGATATCCACGTGTTTTGCTCGGAGATGGAACAAAACAATCAAATATGTTTAAATTCTGTTTTTAACGTCAACCCCACATGCAATATCGGCTTTATTATAATCTGGTATTTAAAATATGTCTTACCAACAACGTGCCAAACGGGATTTATTTCTACTGTTTGCGTTTGCGAAATACGTAATGAGCAGTGTTTTGTTTTATTACTTTATTGCTAAGCAGAAATGGGGCAGTGGTTTTAAGCGGTTATGTCGTAAAAGGATCAGGGGGAGGGGGAGGGAAGTTGGGTATCTGGCGCTCTCACTGACCGAACGATACGCAACAATGCAAGCACTGTTACTTCACGTCGGTTTTCTGTGAGAGGGTGGTATTATCCCTGGCGAACCAACCCAATCGTGCTGAAACCAGTAGTAGCTTCAGCGGGCTCTAACACCTACCGGCGACTAGAATCTATCGATGTTTCACGAGTTCCGATCGAACCGTCGACTTGAGCGGTTGTCCGTTTTGCTGCGCGCGCTAAGTTCGATTTTAATACTCGTGATTTAGTGACGTCAGTTATTGTTTGTTTCGATCCGGCACACCTGCGCTTCACAGGTGCGCTACACCTGCGTTCCTTTTCTTGGAACTGAGTGAGACCTTTCCTTGTATTTATTTATTGCTTTATCTATTTCTTGGTATATTTATTTATTTACTCTTTTGTTTATCTATTTATTTACGTATTTCTTTAATTCTTCAGTGATTTATTTTTAAATTTATTTTCTTTTTGTTGTTTGTTTATTTAAGTAGTCTTATGTTATTTTTCCCCTGTCTCGCTCAGGTACTTATTTGCGTTGTTGTCCTATTTTGTTTAGTTTTAAACAGCTCCCTTTGATCCGGACTCGCACCTGATAAAAAAATAGTGCGTGGAGTCCCTCCGCGTGGATGAAGTGAAACTTGGTAATGTGGAAATAAAAATAGGAAGGGTAGAAATTGATGATTTTTAGTGAAATCATATTGTTTCTTTAAGACAAACTTTATTAACATTGCTTACAATTTACAATTGATTGCATCTTTTAATTATCATTTTCGAGTAGAGAAATATCCAAATCTATAACATTTACAATGCGATTATGATAACTAAAGTAAGATACGAAACGTTTGATTATTTTTCTCACTCTGTCTCTTTCTATTCCCCCTCCCCAGGAGCGTTGTACGTTTAACGCAACAGTGCTTTCATGCCACATTCATGGCAGCGTTAAACGTTTAACGCACCCTTGCTGGAAGTCGCATTAGAAGTAAAGAATTCTGAAAGTAGTAATAAGATAAGCGAAATATGTAAATGAAACAAGAAAAAGTAATTAAATGCATCGTTAATTGTAAAATATAGACATTAATATATATATGTTGTGATATCCACTCGTTTTGCTCGGAGATGGAGCGAAACAATCAAATATCTTTAAATTCTGCTTTTAACGATAATCCCACCCCACATGCAATATCGGGTTTATTATAGAGTGGTATTTAAAATATATCTTACCAACAACGTGACAAACGGGATGTATTTCTACTGGTTGCGTTTGCGAACGAAACGCAACAATGCAAGCACTATTACTTCACATCGGTTTCCTGTGAGAGGGTGGTACTAGCCCGCCGAACCGACCCAGTCGTGCCGAAACCAGTAGTAGCTTCAGCGTGACTCTACCACCTACCGGCGACTAGAATCTATCGACGTCTCACTGCAACACAAAAATCTAATGAAATACATCAATTCCAGGTGGAAGTAACATTCAATCAGATGCTTAAACATGGAGGTCACTTTATACACTTCGGATTGCATCTTAAAGTTTTGTATAAGTAATTCCAATAACATCGCAGTTCTAAGGCCAGATATAATATGTTTTTAATCCCGAGGACGGAGATGGAATGCCTCATATACCAACCAATATATATTGCCACACACTTCAAAGTAGAACACAGCTTAGATAACGCTCTGGAAGTCAACTATCTGTTAATGATATTCTCGTCATTATCAGTTCGTCAACAGCCAAACAGCAGACAATACAACTATATTTATATAGATCGCTAGATTTCCCTAACTAACTAACCTAGAGTAATAAAGTCATCTGAATGTGTTAAATCTAATTACCATCTACTTTTATGTCGTACTTAAGTCACGTCGTCATTAGAATTACAATAGCTCTTGATAGACCAAACCGATTTAAATGAAATATTTTATTTTATTTATCCCATAATTTTCTTTTTGTTATGTTGGTAACCCTAACACCAGACCTTTCATACTGGATAGTGCCGTCTGATTTATTATTTCCAAGTATAGTGTACACATGGTGACTAACAAAAAACGCAAACTGGAGATATATCAGGAAGTTTAACCTTCGACCTGTCACAACAGGGCGCTTCTGTTAAATGAAACAAAAGACGAAATCTTTTAAACAAACAAATCGTAGCGGGGGAGGTTTTTGTCGTTACGGTAGACCGCGGCTTAATTCATAAGAGAACGCGAACGAAGTATCTATGTGTATAGGCTGAAAGTTTAGACATTAGCAATATTTACGGAGGATAGTCTGCATTCGATTCTTGCCCTAAATCAATTTAAAAAATAGGTGCTTAATATTTGACCTAATTGTCTAGAAAAATACAAAAATTATACCCAATCCTCTACGCTTCTATGTTAATGCACAGTTTTAATGAGAATCGGGTGATTACACTTTCACATGCGAGTGAACGTGGGAACGGTATGAACAAAACAAAAGGGTTTATTGTCCGTTTTGTTATGTGGACACCGCTCATTGCACCTAGGCTTATTACGATTATATTTATACTTTAGAAAATCTTAGAGTAAACGTTAACTTAGGTTTTCTACATGGAAGTCATGCGGGCGATGGCACTTCGTAGAGCGCAGCGCACGATGGCACTGAGGGTGATCCGGGTGTACCGCACGGTGTCCTCGGCGGCGGCCTGCACGCTCGCCGGCTCCCTACCCTGGGAGCTGCAGGCAGGAGTTCCCGCTGCCGCGTACGAATTTACGGTCTTAGATAGGACGCCGTAGAGAGATGGAAGCACGGTACGGGTGGTATACCGTAGACGTCATCCGCCCGGTCCTACTGTAATAGATTGGGAGAGGTTGGGCATCCCTGACATTCCGACTGCTCAGCGGACACGATTGTTTCGGGTGGTACCGGCACCGAAACGCTCTCAAAGTGCTGACCGCCGCATGCCATGAGAGTGGTGCTGACGAGGGCAACGCGCAGCACACTCTGTCTGAGTGTTCTGCGAGGGAGGAACAGTGCTGCGCTCTGGCTGCGGTGGCAGGGTGCGATCTGTCGCAGGTTTGGCGAGCGATGTGGCCTCCTTTTGCGGGAGGTAATCTCGCAGCGAGGCGAGGCAAGGCAGCGGAGAGGACCCGTGAGGTAGACTCTCTAAAGCGACCCTCTCCGCCAACGGAGGACTGGCAGGAGGAGGCGGCGCTTGGCCCGACGCTCTCCGCCACTGTAGCCGGACCTGAAGACCTCATTGCACAGGTCCAGCGGACGAGGGAAGGCCGCTGATGTGTACCCAGTCTGCCTCTCTATAGGAAGGAGCCCGGCGGCCACCTTCCGTCGTTGGAACCGTTGGGGTGGGTCTACAAGGTTGATTAGCATTGTACGATCCCTTGCCGCCCCATCAATTACGGGCTTTTGATACACCGTGTGGTTTTAGTCCATGCGAGTCAGACATAAACCAACCTCCCCTCGGGAGGGTGGCGTATCCATAAGGGATTTACCTACGTTAATAAAAAATAAGGTTTTCTTTGTTGTTTATTAATACTTGTTTTGATATTATTATTTTATATGTTATGACAATGAAGTATTACCATCCTAGAATACTGCGAGTGTTTAACCTGGTATATATGTGGGATTCCATTTCTAAACGAAATATTATTTCTGCAAGTTTATAAAGAATACAGTTAGTTTTGTGTAAAAATAGATGCATCATTAAAACCCCCTACATATATGTGATTTGTATAGTCCAATAATATTGGCGACTATTAGAGTTATATAGCAACGGTAACCACCGCCATTATGCCGACCTGTAAAAGTGCCTCTGCGCGCGTCCTTTTAAGTACCCAATATCCGATAATGATTTCCAACGGTAGCTTCCATAAGCGCTTTCTTAATACCTAAATGTAATCAAATTGTATTGAATTTATTATAAAAAGTATCTTTCATAACTTGTACCACACATTATTAGTGCTATTAATTTTGTATTTCACTAAAAGCTTTCACAGTACGCGTTCAGTTTGTACCGCACGACGGTAAATATTTACTCTTTGTTGCTTCTAAACAAAAGTAAATGAACGAACTCTCCCATCCTAAAGAGAAAGTGATACAAAATTGTTAAAAGTATATCTATACTAATATTATAAAGCTGAAGAGTTTGTTTGCTTGAACGCGCTAATCTCAGGACTACTGGTCCGATTTGAAAAATTCTTTCAGTGTTCGATAGCTCATTTATCGAGGAAGGCTATAGGATAAAACCAGCGCTAAGACTTGGAGCGGAGCACCAATGAAGAATGTTTCAAAATCGGGGTTAACATACATATTATTTAAAAATATTTTCACATTCTACGTAAACGAAGTCGCGAGCTATAGTTAGTGTTAGCGCAAAGTAACTATTCTACGCGGACAAATAAAATAATATAGGTATATATTTTTTTATTTATATCATAGGTGGCCAACGGACAAGTTGGTCACCTGATGTTAAGCGATCACCACCGTCCATAGACACTTGCAACACCAGGGAAGTCGCCAGTGCGTTACCAACCTGTCTTGCGGGAAAGGGGGAGTAAGGGGAGGTGGGCCTCCGTCACTCTCACTGACCCAACGAAACGCAATAATGCAAGCACTGTTACTTCACGTCGGTTTTCTGTGAGAAGGTGGTACCCCCCTAGTACTACCCCTGTAGAGCCGACCCATTCATGCTCAAACCATTAATAGCTTCAGCGTGGCTCTACCACCTACAAAAACCTATATATATTAGCTATACCTGCGACTTCGCCCGCGTCAAACCCTATGTATAAAAACAGCGATTAATAAAGTCATCTCAATGTATTCAGTCAATTTCCTCATCTATTTTTCTCTCGTATTTAAGTCGCGTCGTCATTAAAAGTGCAATAACTTTTAAAAGACCGAACCGATTTTAATGAAACAAAAACTGAATGTTACTCGAAAATATGCTTTATGATATTCTTGAAGAGTTTTTATCATGAACGCAGTATTTTAGCAGTAATACGTGTTCATACAAACAGACACACAATTCTAAAATTGATTGAAATATATTTTATTACTTATTCCTTTACATCTTTTTTTTTTCGAAAATCTAAAAAGTACAGACACATTACAGTTATATTCTGATTATATGTATAGATTAAAATTGTTTCAATTAAAGGTAATGCATAGTAGTCAAGAGTTCAATAATTAAAAAAAACTAGTTTTAATAGAAACATGAGACAGCAACGCCAGACAGCGTGTCTAGTAAAAAAAAGTTATTCTAAAGACAGATGTGGCCGCGACATTCGCACGTAGAATGATTTCCGCTCCAGTTCCAAGAGCTTGGGAAAACACGTGTTTATTCATCTACTAGAATATAGTCATCTCTACGATTTAAATATTTGACGATGACTCTACTATATTCAAATATGTAGTTGCGAGAACACTATTCAGGTTTTGAACAATACATTTTGGTCTGCGATGAGTCAAATTACTGCCGTTACAGTTTGTGTGTAGGTAAAGATTAATTATTATAATGGATCATTCAAGTATTACGATTGTAATAAGTAGATGTTTTTGTAATTTCTGACCCCACTCCCTTGTCAGCAAAAGTAAGTAATGCAACCCCAGATATACGCATACAATTGTTGGACATAATATGAAGTATAAAACAATTATTCGCAAACAGTAAAACAATTTCATTCTTCACATTAAAACTTTAACTAAATTATATTACACATTTCTTATAAAAATGTTCTTATATAAATTTCAGTGTTGATTTGTAATCATTTGATATTGGGTTCCATAAAATGAAAGGTATTTGGTTGGTGTTCCGTTATCTTTAACGTCTGGGACCTCCTGATATAGAAAACACTACATAATGTGTTCTATCTCATGTTAAGGCCTATATAAAGAAAGAAAGAAGGATATATTTTATACTAAATGCATTACATAATATAGAAGTACACAAGAGTGGATAAAATGTGTTTATCGCAGCATTATAAAACGATGTCCATCTCAGTATATGCTAAAGTGTTATGAGAAACACTTAGGAGTAACTTTCAACTGGAACCCAATGCAAATCACGGTGCGTAAACAATAAATATCAATTAAAATTATAAAATACTAGCTGTATATGTTTGTCTCTGATGTTGTTTTTTTTCACCGAGTTTCAAATCACAGAGTCACAGAAATAATTACCTTTTATATGCAAGATCGCTTATGTTTAATTGTGTCCTTATATTCATTATTACGCCAATGGACCCGATGGGTAGATGTACTGCGAGATTCCTAAACAACTCATGACATAAAGAATATGTATATTTAATTAAACTAGTGGGCGCCCAGAGGTCGACATTCGACCATAGTTCATTGATTTTTTAAAGTTTGAATTTTATTAGGGTTCTTTTGTCAAAATGTTATAATATCATTGCAGAATGTAGAATGCAAAAGGGTAATTGGAACGTAAGAGTAAAATAATACATACAGTCGAGTATAGCAACCTCCTTCACAACCTTTTTTGAAGTCCTTTATTGACAGATGTCAAAATGTCTTTTTTATTTACATGTGTGTATATGTTGTGTAAAATTGAAGCAGTAGTGTGAGTAATGCATATTTTAATTAATTTAATGTACTTCTAATGCATTTTATATAAAATAAATAACTTTCTGCATTTCTCCTCCATATAAACTTTAACTATGCCAAGTTTCACGTTCATCCGTTCGCGCATTTCTCTCAAAACGGGATACAAAGTTTGGGCTTCACGTATTAATATATAGATGCTACAAAGAGGTGTTCTTTTTGTACTAAGCTTTTGAGTATATTACGCACTGACGGCTATATTCAGAAACGGGTAAAAATATTGTCAAGATCTGTATATAGGTTTAGTTTCTAATATCGAAAATACATATAATAAAATCATCATGAATAGTTTTAGAAATCATAGAATATATTACATTAGAGAACATGTCGAAAATAATTACCACTTGGACATCACGTGCTAAATCGTGAGGCAAACTTGTAATAAAGTTTAAAATCGTTGCGTTACTATAAAAAATGATCGGGCGTTTTTTTTATAAACGAAACCGCATTTTGTCGGATGACGAATTATATTTGTTCCGACAAACTGCGTGAGCGTGTTCGACTAAATATTAGCGCTGTGTCCACACCAGCGTACGTGCGCACGCGCATGCCCCAAGCGCGTTCTGTCACGTAATCTGCTGCGATAAGACCACTTTCGTAATGAACATTGTGCTATCTATTGTTTTTTTATAATACACTAGCTGTGTTCGCGACTTTGCGCTCTTTTATTTTATTATTTACTTAGTTAATCGTTATCATACATATGAATCCTTACATTTCAAAATGAGGTAAATACAATTTTAATCGTTGATATAACATGTTTATTTTTTTTTAAGAATTTAATTTTTAACAAAATCAATGCACGCATAAAAAGTGTTTTTAACAAAGAACTCTTTGAAAGCTTTGCCATTTTATTTCTTGCATTGGCTTAGGCACGCATTAAACCTATATGCAAGATATTCAAACGAGTTTTTGGCGGGATCTTGGCCATGTAGTGGTCTTTATATTTTATCTATAATCTTGTGTTATTTGGCTCTATATTGTGTAATGTTGGTGGTGCTTTACGTAATATAGTTTGGTTATTGTGCACAAGTGGAATGGTTTGGAAATAATACCAGGGAGCACGGATTCTGACTTGCCACAAAAACTCCCAGGAAAGTTTTAACAAGATGGCATCCATCTTGTTAGTTCATTGAAATTATATCAAGAAACTTGTAATATCGATACTTTTTTTTTCATACCACGACGATAGCAAACAAGCATGCGGGCCGCCTGATATAAAGCGGTCACCGCAGTCTATGGACGCTTGTAATACTAGAAGTGTTACATACGCGCCGACCCTTAAATAACCTATACTCACTTGACCAATGGCAGTAATGGTCTGCTGGAAGACTGGTTGCCAAAAGTAAAATGGAATGGAAGAGCTTGTAATACTATTAAGTACTCGACAATGGCAGTAATAATCTAAAAGATTGTTTGCCAAAAATAAAGTTAAGAAAAAAGATATTCAAACAGTACTTTACAACAACAAAACTTTAGTTCGAACACGAATTTCCGACTGCTTCCTTCATGATATTTCTTTTCAGTTTCTTTGAAATAAGTTCCTAATTGATATGCATTGTTGACAAGCTAAGAAAATGGTTGTTTTTAAAATAATCTGCAAGCAAAGTTTCATAATGTTCTCTTTTTGTTTTTTAAGGGAAAGGAATTTTGAATTAATATCGTTTTTGTCTTCGTCTCTCTTGCGTTATATATAACAAGGTGTGATAGAGTGTGACAGACAGACTTATATTTTACCAACTCTCAAAATTTTTTGCAGACCGCGTTTCCTCTTAAACTGAAGAAAAATTTAAAAAGCAGATGGTAACTCTGCGTGTAATCGGCCTGCATTATGCATATATTTTCGTTTCACATTTGTATGTTTTAAGTGGAAATTAAGATAGATGTAATGTACGAAAAGCATTAGTTACTTCGTTTCGAACTCAGGTGTTTTATGGCTTTGTTTGCGTTGTAAATAAGTTTGGGAGTGAGTTATTTCCATTGACCGTCACATCTGCGACTGGAGCATCTTAACTGCTCGACCCAGTTTACATTGAAACTCGATTACAAACGTTTATACATGGCAATAACGAGTATATATCGAAGTTGTGTAATTATATAACAATTGTTGTTATTCTACTATTCGTTAATTTACTATTTTGTATCTATAGTACTAATATAAAGCTGACTAGTTTGTTTGCTTGAACGAGCTAATCTCAATACCTGCAGGTCCGTTTTGAAAAAATCTTTCAATACTATAGAGAGCTAGCTATAAATTGCTCATTCATTAAATATCGCTCAGATATGTTTAAATTATATGCAAGTTGAAGTTATGTTAAAATATAACTTTCATTCTAATCATTCTAATTATTTTGTTAAGATAGTGCTGAAATAAAATATGGCGCAATATATCCACATCTGTAAAGATGTTTCACACTGTTCTGAACTTGTGGGTTGTTAAATTTACGTAATATTTTGTGAGAGCGTCGTTGATGTGTCAATGAAGTAATAAATCTTCTACTTTTGTATATTTTTTTTTCTCGAACTGACAACGCTATTGACCTGGCAAGGTCTGAACAACTTCACCGGATTACGATAAATTCGTGGAAGGCTTATAGCCTATATATCACCACACTAAGACCAATAGGAGCGAAGCCCCAATTAAGTATGTTTCATTATAGTCCAGTGAAGCTATGAAGACCTTGCCAGGTCAATAGCGTAGACAGTTCGAGAAAAAAATGTTTCAAAATCGATTTTTTTCCTTTTAAGAGCTTCCCCAGCGTGTGTTGCTTAAACGGTAACTATTCCACACGGACGAAGTCGCGGGAAGAATCTAGTCGTATTATAATTTGCATCGATGAGAACAATTAATTGAATATTAGTTGTTCGTATCCTGACTTTGAGTGTTAATAAGGTGCTCTTCCTTTTGTAACTATTGGTTGTTGAACGTTGCAAATATACCAGCCGATTATTGAACATACCAATGATATATAAGGGACGATGAACACATAAATAAAAATGTCTTCAATGAATTGTTGTTCGGAGTTTCTGGCGCGATCTTAGTCTGCCATCTAGTGGATTTTATATTTTATCCATAATCTCTGTGTTATTCCACTCTATATTTTGTAATATTGATGGTGTTTTACGTAATTTCGTTCGGTTATTGTGTATATGTGAAGTGGATGGTAAATAACACCACGGAGCATGGATTCTGGAATGTTCTAATAACGCAGCCATCACCATGTTAGAACATTGCAACAATCACAAGAAACTTGTCATATTATTAGCTACTCGGTAAAGGTGGTAATAATCTAGAAGATTGGTTGATAAATTATATAACTAGAAAAAATCGACGCAGTCATATGAACTACCCACAGAAGCGAAAACTCAAAACAATGAAATACATGTGTTCTCTTTTGAATTTTCATATTGAATACTAGCGGACCCGACGGACGCTGCCCCGACATAATAATAACCTTCCTCATAAATCACATTATCTACTGGTGAAAACCGCATGAAAATCCGTTCAGCAGTTTTTGAGTTTATCGTGAACAGACAGACGTGGCACAGGACTTTGTTTTGTAATATGCAGTGATAATTTCTTCGCTTATTTTTCAATACACGATATCGCTTCCAGCTTGCAATGGCTGCTTAAGTATTACCGATACTAATTCTCCCGTAGTTCTTGCAATATCCAGCACATTTTTGCATGAATTTGAATGTCGCTTCAAGATTGAGCAAGTCTCTTATATCGGTAAAAACATGTATGCATTAGTAAAAAAATATTACATATGGGTGAGTGCAATATACATTACAGGAGTCTAGATAGTTCCGCCCTGGGGGCGGCTCTACAAGGTTGATTAGCTTGTTCGATCCCTTGCCGCCCCCACAAAACGGTCTGTCGGTACACCGTGGGGTTTTAGTCTGTGCGAGACGGACATAACCCACCCTCTCCTCCGGGAGGGTAGCGTATCCATAAGGGCTTTCCCCACATTAAAAAAAAAGAAGTCTGGATAGTTTAAGTCGAAATAATAAAACTAAATATGGTTATAAATCTCAAGTTATTTCTTGCACTATTTAAAAGAGAGAGATTCCTTATTAATTAAGCTTCAGTTTGTTTGTTCTTTTCGGCGGGAAAAAGAGATATCAAGTCTTTTGTATTTAAAATTCTCTAGAACATTCCGCCAGTGAATTTTATTCTGAAACTACATAACACATCGGACGAGTCTCATGATAGAATAAACATTATGCAACGATCAATCAAAGTTCCATGTTACTATGTCTACGGAAGCAAATTCTAATCTTGGCTTGACAAAAGAAATGTTACCTTACGTGTATATAAAAAAGGTCGCGATTTCTACACGTCGTGTCAGAAACAGGGGACAATCAGAATTCGCGGCCCACTTTCGCCAAATATCCGTTCGAAATGGGAGCATACGTTTGTTAATATGCATTTAATACAATATACAGTGATAGGCCGGTCGTGGTGCACGATGGGATATTTTTACGGATAAGTCTTGAGATAAATCTCTAGTTGATTTGCATAATAGGATTAAAGTAACGAGGTCAACCCAGAATTACTAATCCGAGATTAGAAATTATTACTTTGGTAAATTATTCAGTTTTATATTTTAGTGAAGGCGAAAGGAATCGCAGGCAAATGCTTGTTCATAATTTGTAATTACTAGGTTCTACTTTTTCCGAGAGTGGTACCATATATCCCTATTCCTTATACGCGTATGCAAAATTATACTATGATCGGTTGAGTAGTTATTTTTTTTGTAGTCCCCAATTCCTCAGACATAATCCGAGCCCTTAGCGTGCGGAGGTAATAATTTTTCATTTCCCATTTATTTCATTATAGCTTATTCTAATTAATTGTATACATACATTTCATTATTTATGCTATTACAAAATACGCGTTTATTTTTAAAACATTTATTTGTTTTTTTTTACCTTAATATTCCTATCCCGCTTTATTTATTTATATAATTCTACGCATCTATCTATGCACACACTTTACTCGCTAGTACATTTAGTTCCGATATAAACAAGTATTTTTTATCCATTCCTATAATCCCTACAACTATTTTAACATTTCATCTTTGGCATTAAGTATATATGTATTCTCATTTTTTAAAAACGAATTAACAATGTGACAATAATATATTTCCGAGATATAATTTTATTCGAGTAGTTATTTCGTGAAAGCTTAACAAACAGATGCGCAAGATATGTAGGTGGTAGAGCTACGCTGAAGCTATTACTGGTTTCAACATGAATGGGTCGGCTCGCCCGGCGTACTACCACCCGACCCACAGAAACACGGACGTGAAGTAACAGTGCTTGCATTGTTGCATTTCGTTCGGTCATTGAGAACGACGGAGGCCCACTTCGGTACCCTCTCCCCCTCCCAAACACAGGTTGGCAACAATATTATAATACTCATTTTAGTTCTCATTTAGTTATTATAATAACGATTAATACATTTTATATTATAGCTAATGCGAATGGAATAACAGTCCATTATAAAATATATACCGGCTGTTTCAAGGGTCTAGTTAGTGATGTAAAAACTTCCTTAGGCGCTGAGCGGTATTTCTTAGACAGAAGATAAACTTATTGTTTCGAGTTCGTCACATGTGTGATCGATCGTATTACGTTTGCGTCAGACTAGCGACTGCCTTGACTTTTTCATATGAGACATCTATTGACCCGAATTGGTAGTAAAATTAAAACGTATGCCGTCACAGCAAACGGCATAATGTTCTCTTATGCCGTCATGCCTCCTCTACGCTGCTGCTCTCGACTCCCTTGTGCCTGCGAGCGTACTTTGCATCGTCTTTGCATCTTTATGTGAACTATATACGTACTATTTCTATCCGAATAAAATATAATTCACGCGTTGAACGCTTGTATGCACGCTTTGTATCTTTTCACCAAAATATTATTACGATATTTATTTTGCCACTAAGAAAGATATATTGATTTTATTATAGAAATTCGATGCTTTTTATTATTTTACTCCACGTTTTCATCACATGACAGTAATATTTTTGTAATATATGGGTTCAGTTTTACACAGAGTTATTTCATTTTCAAATAAAAATAGCTACTATTAAAGCAAATTAACAGACGTAGAAATTAAATACCTCGACGTAGAATGAACAGTCATTCTTATCATACAATAAACAGAATTTCAACCTATGATTAACCTGCTATTATTATACGCGCTTCACGCATAAACTATTAGGCACACGACAAACAAATCGCATAGAGTATAACGTGTACACACCTAGAAAAAAAATCAAGGCAGTCATAAGGACTGCCGATATACGGGAAACTCAAAACAAGGGAATAACTGTGTTCTATTCTGATTTCTTAAATCAATTATACTTGGTTGAAGAAGGAGTTACTTTGCGGAAATCAATTATTAAATATTATAGTGGACGCTAATTGCACTTCCTCCTGGAATTGATTGAACACTACTACGTCTAACTGCAGCAAAAAGCCAATCAATATATATTATGTAGACATTAATTATACAATATATAATTAATATAAATATAATAATTATCAATACATTAATTCAAATATGTTGCAGATTTAAGTGTAATCACGACAATCGATTACACATGTTTTACTCCTTCACGGAGCATCTTCAGATCGATGTTGACTCTTCGTATGCGAGCGGGTGAGGTATTTTTAAAACAGTTATAGTATGAATTATTTAAATATAATTTGTATATTGTAATTATTATTATTAATCTGGTTTTCAGACCTATTGGCACTCCGAACAATAATTATATACATCTGTATATAGTTAATTACTTCATGAAGCATATGATTGGCAACACAAGCTCAATATAAAATATCAATATTATATGTAGACTAGGCGCTATACTGCGCCTGATAATTCTGACGCAAACACAAAACGCCACGAGCATCTCTGTGACGCTTCACTAGCATGTCGAGGCCACTGGTAACACGATACTATTCGTTTTACTCCTACCAAGAGTTACTCAACGCGGCTAAAGAACTTTTCACTTCAAAAACCGTACTTACGTTTTTACGTTTTACGTTTACGTTACGTACGTGTAGCTAGAAAAATCGTCGGACAGCAACCGAAGATAATATCTCTCATGTATATCGCATTGAAAGTGCCGGGGTCGTATTATATATGTCAAGTCGACAAGGGAGAGAGAATTTGCCAGCTGAGTCATTTATTGTATTTATTGTACTCGCATACTAACTTCTAGCGGTGGCTTTGCCTGTGTTAAAGTATTATACTAGCTCTTAATTGCACCGAGTTTTTTGTTCCTTTATTTAGCTCTAGCGGTCGCTCGCGACCGGGTCTGCGTTTATGTTAGAGACAATATATAATTGATTACTTATGGATTTATTAACTAGCTGTGCCCGCGGTTCTGTCCGCGTGGAACATAGTGTAAAAAAAACTGTTAACAATATTATCTGAATGTATCGAGTCCATTTACTTATCTACCATTCTTAAGTACTTAAGTCAGGTCTTTTTTTTTTTTTTTTTATTTCATAGGTGGCAAACGAACAGGTGGGTCACCTGCTGTTAAGTGAACACCACCGTCCATGGACACTAACAACACCAGAGGAGTCGCAAGTGCCTTGCCATCTTTTGGAGGGAAGGGTTAGGGGAGGGAAAGGGAGAGGAGAGATGAGTGGGGAGGGGAGGTGGGTCTCCGGCGCTCTCACTGACCGAACGAAACGCAACAATGCAAGCACTGTTACTTCACGTCGGTTTTCTATGAGAGGGTGGTACTACCCCGGACGAGCCGACCCATTCATACTGAAACCAATAATAGGTTCAGCGTGGCTCTGAAATAACAATAGCTTCTGATAGAATTTTACTAAGACTAAACGTTACTCGAAGATATACTTTATGATTTTCTTGGGTGTATCATCAACGAAGTACCTACTTTAATAGTAATGTGTGTTTAAACAGACATATTTTTAAATGATTAAAATGTGTTTTATTAATTATACCAAGACACCTTCAACAATTTTTTTACAAGAATCTAAAAATACAGACGCGTTCGGTTTACATTGTTATTATATGTATAGATATAGATTTATGATAATTATGACAGTCCGATGTATAAACTTTATATCATTGTAAAGTTTAATCAAAATCAGTTCCCTAGTTATTACATTTTTATTTTTGAAGTTATACTTCTTTTGGCGCGTTAGCGAAAAATTATGGAAGTAAATTTTTACGATGCACGCGCACGATGTCACGAAAAACCGACACCCTGAAGTTAGCTATAGTCAACATTTTGTTTCTTTGTATTTGTTGTTTGTATTTCTTTGTATTAAAACTTTCAATGTATTAAATACCTTTTTTCTATTGTTAGTGTCGTTTTTTCTACAAACGTAGAATAAGGCGAAAGATAAAAATTTTGAAAAGATTTTTATTTTGTTACGCCAAAGACGTATAACTTCTAACGCGTGTACATAAATACACACACACTTTTTTTGTTGTTATTAGGTATTAGGTGTTTAGTTTTCTCATGTGGTTTTAAGGAATGTTTGCAATTATTGTATATGAGGTCTGTTTATCCAAAAAGAGAGATGAGATAACATAAAGTTTTTTTTTTTTTTTTTCGAACTGACTATGCTATTGACCTGGCAAGGTCTTTACAGCTTCACCGGACTACGATAACATAAAGATTTTTACTTACAAATACGTTTGTGGCATGTCAAGCGGGTTTCGGCATCAATAAATAATAGTTTAAAAAAAACACGCTTTCATAAAATTTTATAAAATAGCATGTGAAATATGAAGCGTGATATGAAAGCGTGTTTTTTTATTATTTTTTTGAACTATTATTTATTTTTCTTTTTTAGTTAGATTTTTTAAAACTTTTTTTTCGGATTATTGCATTGTCATCGACCTTTGACAGGTGTGCAAAGTTTGAATTAAATCTGATCGTTCAAAGTAGGACAAAGTCGAGCTCAAAGAGGTCGGTTACAAACATACATACATACAGGTGAAGCTAATAAAAGCGTGTTAAAAAGGTATTAAAGAGTAGATCAATATATTACCAACGGTGATGTCTGCAATCAATACTTCTCTCTGTGTATCCACCAAAAACAATTGTAGTGTTAATTTATTTCAAATATATGTATGTTGAAAAGTGTAGTGATTATTAACTCTATTTGTTTTAAAAAAATGAATAAGGTTATAGAATATTTTCTGTAATGTTCTATTTAGAACTTAATCCTAATGGCGGTTCAATAGAACAGAAATTATAAAATACATAAATAGGTGCACCCTTCAGTGGCACTTCACGGAACGAAGGGACGCAGATATAGATTTAAATGTTATTTGTTCGACCTATCCCAGTTTGTATGTAGGTGCACCATGGTATTTGATAATTAAAGATAATTTAAAAATGTCTGCGTTTATTTATTATTTACTAGTTTTGACTCTTTACTTTGAACATTTACTTCTAGAACAACCCAGAATAGTACGAAGAGACTAGGGCATATAATGCTTTGTGATAATCTTCGTATATGACCCTTCGATTTTTTGAACTTGATGGAGAAGGAGTTTGCTGTCAAATCGTTCAATAATTTGGTCAAGCATGAGATCTCAAGGTATTTAACCTGCATTTAAATCAAGACTGACAAATTTTTGTGATTGCGATTAAATGATCATGCAAAGAATCAAGGGAAAGATTTTTGAAATTACGATCACCTCTCTCTCTCTCTTCATATTGCTAATTCCAAATATCTTTGTGTGAACTTAACAAAATTAATAAAACAGTTTTTATTCGCGACATCACCTACGTTAATAAATTTCATATATTCCTTGGAATCAGTTCATTTTTCTGTATAATATGTACCCTATATCATTGTTCTCCTGATATAAACAGTGTTGATAATGAACGGTTGAGTTGTGAAAGCGTAGCAAGCTGACATTCGCATTCATAATATTAGTAATGATTTCATATCAAATTTATGGAATCTCCGTAATAATATTTTAGAATAGTTATTGTTGAGAGATGAAGTTATTATCTTTGTGGAAATCCGTAATTTATATATTTTTTCAGAAAAAAGATCAGAAATCTCTATAAAACTGTTATATAATACACCTTTCTTAGGATAAATTGAATTTATCTCGTAAGTTCTACGGTTTTGATTTAAAGGATTTTTTATAGAAAATTAAATTCTTTACAAAAAAGCTTTTATAAAATTTTGCCCTAAAGTTGATAGATTTGAAGGAAAATAGAATAAATCGTAATTTTTGAGCAAAAATCAAGTTTACAATTTCTTATTGGCGACGATGGTCACAGATTGAGTATAAGCTATAAAAAGGAATAGAAATATAAGAAGGATTCCTCTACAATTTCCGCCCATGGTCAATTAAATAGCGTGAAATTTGGCCAAGATATAGAAAATTAAAAAAAAATTGATGTAAATGGGAAAATTTCAATATCATATAACTAGTAGTATTGAAAATTAAAATTAGGAGCTCATCTTTGGTGGGTTTTTTTAAAATATGTTTTGAGCAATATTGCGTCAATGGAGCGAGAAAAAAAATATTCCCCTCAAACGAAGCACACTAATATACACCCTACTGATCCCTAAACAATTCCGAATGTTTGGGAGTACAAAGGGGATTAAACGATAAGCCAGTTCACCTGGCCGACGCGTGCCTCTTATTTTCTATTATATTTATTAACCATTCATAGAATTAAAGTGTATTAATGCAGGACTTAGTGATTGAATTGACGAGTTTTTCCATAGCGAATCGAACCGAACAGTTCTAACTATTCGGATTATTCCAATAATTTAATTGTGCAAATAATTCAGACTATTTTAATGTTTTTATCTAATTACATATTTATCAAATGCTAAATAATTATTAATATGCAAACTTAATTCAATAGATTCATATGTCAGTCAAAGAAATTTTAATTAGGTTAGATTGAAAGTTCATAGTAAATAAAAAACTTCACTGGTTATCTGATAAAATTATTTGATTATTTTTATGCAAAAAAAAATTTTGGGAAGTTTTGTATCTTTTCCTATAACATTAATAACATTGTTCCTTATTTTAAAAACTTCCGAATAATTCAAATATTCAATTCAAATCGCACATCATTTTTCGATTTGATTCGAGTATTATTCGCACACCCCTAAAATGAACCAAACATTTTATTTAATAGTCGCGAAAATTCAATTTACGATCTAATATCATTAAACAAGTCATCGTGGTGCGGAGCTGTATTTGATTGTTATTCAGTTTTATATAGTAACTAGCTTATACAACCACGCGTTGTGGCTCAGTTATTACATCTATAATTAAAATTGAAAAAGAAATTCAAAATTAAAACGTAGCGCCATCTATGAGTTATCTATAACAGTCGGTCATACAGTTTTCTGTCAACAAACTAACTTAAAGCGCCATCTGTTTGAAACTAATGAAACTTAAAATTAATAACTTTAATCAACATTGACAACCATTTCATTTATAATAAAAAAATATTTAGGCCATTAATAGAAATAGAAATTATTGTATCTCTCTACTTGGGCCAAATTATACATAAATGCCAATTGTTTGTTCATTTATACGCGTATTACGCAGAGACCACTTGATGATATTTTGGTATGATAATGAAGCCAAAGCCGCGGATACGAGCTAGTTATAAATATACCACACGCTACTGACATCTGTCACATTGTGAGCGTGTAACGCGATATTCAATATCCAAAGTAGGTAATACAATACGAGATATTTTTTTAAGACAAAGTGGCACGGATTTTAAAAGTGTACTGTTTCGAAAGAATAACGTTTGTAGTTTTTTTAATTAAAAATAACCGTTTTATTTTACATGTTTCCTTTTTAAAAAAAAGACTTTTGGGATTTCAATGTATTTATATTTTAAGTAGCTGTGCTTGCGACTTCGTCCGCGTGGAACCTTATGTAAAAAACAGTGATTAATTAAACCACATATTAAGTCCATTTACTTATCTACTTTTCTCTCGTACTTAAGTCACGTCGTCATTAAAATTACAATAAACTTAGATTTTTTTTTGTATTGTAGCACGGCAAAGTGACTACACTTTGTAAGCACAGTACAGTCCAAAAACAACGGCGACCACCGAGTGACACTTTATCCATCGCTGGTCGCCGCTGTCATGCCGGCCTGCGAATAGCTGGATATGCACAGGCTGATCTCGAAACGCGGGCCGCGGAAGCGAATCACTATGACGGGCTTTTTCGCCATATACATGGTGGTTGCGACCCAGTCAGAATGTAAAACCCTATCACCCCGCTTTCGCCATTGCTTCGTTCGTTATTCAGCAGGGTGCACCACGTGCAGGTGAGGTTGGCTTGGGTGTCTCAAGTCTTATGATGTTATTACCCTTTACACGCCAAATATAGATAGAGTGAACCTATTTTAATGAAACCAAGACTAAACGTTACTCTAGGATATGCTAGATATAGTATGCTATTATGATTTTCTTTTATGATGACGAGGTTTTATCGTGAACACTGTACATTAGCAGTGATGCATGTCCAAACAAACAAACAGACAGACAGACATAAAAATGATTGAAATGTATTTTATTACTTATTTTTTCATAAAAATCAAAAAATTACAGACACGTTAGTTTACATATAGTAATGTATAGAGATAAGATATTTGACACAATTCTTGACACATTCGTAATGTATGTACTGCTATTGTGTAAAGAGGAAGTAGGTTCAGTCTTAGACGGACTTTTACCTGACAATTTAATTTTTTTTTTACTTAACCTTCTTTTTATTTAATAGGTTTTAATTGGTTGGTTGGTTGGTTTGATTGGCGATTGATCATAATGTTGTCCAGGATGGTAAACACGATAAACCTAGAAGTAAACTGGATGTCAAGTGCAGCTGACGGAACACATTTTTTTTTTATGTCATAGGTGGAAAACGAACAGGTGGGTCACCTGATGTTAAGTGATCACCACTGTCCATGGACACTAACAACACCAGAGGAGTCGCAAGTGCGTTGCCATCCTTTGGGGGAAGGGTTAGGAGAGGGAGTGGGAGAGGAGAGATGAGAGGAGAGGGGAGATGGGCCTCCGGCGCTCTCACTGACCGAACGAAACGCAACAATGCAAGCACTGTTACTTCACGTTGGTTTTCTATGGGTCGGGTGGTACTACCCCGGACGAGCCGACCCATTCATGCTGAAACTAGTAATAGTTTCAGCGTGACTCTACCATCATAAAACCACACATCTAAAGATACTTGCCAATTTCAACCTGGTAGTTTATTCAGTCGCTTTTTACGGATACACAAAGAGGGTCGTTAATTCCAGACATTCACCATCGTTCACATATTGATCCACCCTATAATAGACTTTTTCCATAAAAACCTGCTTCACATGGTGCTTGAACTCATTATCCGATAAATCGGTAATGTGCTTTGGGACTGTGTTGTAAAACCTAACACTATTATGTAAAACTATCATGCTGGTCTTTTACGAAATTCATTTGCTTAAAGTTTTTGCGGACTTACATTAAATTATCAAGAATATATTGAGAGGGATACGTTATGTAACTGTACTATCACTATATATTATAAAACAAAGTCCTCTGCCTGTTTGTCTGCCTGCTCGCGCTAAAGTCAAAACTACTGAACGGATTTTCATGCGGTTTTCACCTTTAGATAAAGTGATTCATGGAGAAGGTTTTGTTGTATAAGTTATCAAAGTTTTTTTTGGAACGAAGTTCCTTACGGCGGGCTTGGAGGAGATAGAGATTTTGCTACGCGACCGAACTGAAAAAAATGTTATAGTAAAACCGTAAGAAAAAGTGCGTGGAATAAAACCGTTAAATGAGACGTGCGCAGGCGCGACACTCGTATACACAAGCGAGTAGTGTATAATACCTTTCTCTTTCTCCTTCTTTCTTTCAAATTCTCAGTGAAATTGGTGTCGATTCTACATTAGCCGAAGGAACTTCGTTCCTACCTGGT